>JAJIZL010100244.1:0-25560 GCA_023969395.1 Amblyomma maculatum | reverse complement strand
AGAAATTGATGGGAATACTCGACAATCAAGGTATTGATCTTATCACATGACTTAATAAAAATATGAAAAGCAAACCGCTTTCAGCTTTTAAACAGCTGCTTCTTGCAGAGGGCGTGGATTGATTGAAACAGCCATAGGAAATTGAAAGTGATTTGCCAAATCTAGCATACATGACATAGCTCAACAAACAATTTCTTAGCAAACTTTTTTTCTGGACCCTTGGTTTATGTCTTCAAACTTAATAAACCCTCCGTCTCATGGAAAAATAGACTCGCTCCCTTCTTACTTAATTCGAACTGAGGTTAAATTAGCTACAAGATCGTATACTTTGTTTATTCTAATAAAGTAGACTTGCAAAAATGCTATGGGTGAAAGTTTTAACTCAATTATATGAGGAATCCGGAATTGTAACCCCACTCCACGATAACGCTTTGGCTCATACTAGCATTATTAACGATTTAAAAATTCTTGAGGATTTAAGAAAAGAACAACGGCTTGAAGTTGCAGAACTAACTAGAGTAGCAGGCGATCATTGCTGCTGGCGGAGCCAGTATGATAAAGCTAAAATTTTCTATCGCTTATCTCTTTAAATTATTAGTCGTGAGGTCTTTGGAGAAAACAGCGAGGAGATAGCAAGGCTATATAGACTGCCTGGGTTTGAGTATATAAAAAGTTCACAAAATCATGAGGACGCGATTGCTGTATGCTATAAAAAGCTTGCTATATATAAGGAACTGTATGGGGAACTAATGCTGAAGTAGCACCAGTTTATCGAGAAATAGCTTTACTGTATGAGGCACAGCATAACTATACTGAAGCTTGGACTCTATTACAAAGAGCTATATATATAAATCTCTTTGGAGAAGATGATCTGAGAGCCAACCAGACGCGCTGACATTACAGGATATATTGAATATCCAGAGTTATAGAGAAGGCGAAATTCACCTGACATAAATCTAATGCTTGAATCCATAGAGTCCCACTTTTACTAGAAGAGAGTTAGATGTAATTGGAGATGGGTTGCTTGGGGGAAGAACGGGGCAGGTGTGGAATCAAACTTAGTGTCTCCTGAAGAACAAGAAGTTCCTGGGAGTCGTGGAACTTATTCAATATTTAGGATAGAAACAGAATACCATAGCGCGCTTTTAAGGAATACTGCTATATTAAAATTAGCTGCGAAAGCAAGGATGGAGCAGACATTTTAAATAGAGTAATTAAGTTGGCAGTAGAGCAAACTTGCGTGATATTTTAATCAAACCTGAGGCAGTAAAAGAAATTCAAGAGCAAAAGGTTTTAAGTGAGGTGGGGGAGTTAGTGACCTCATTGTTTAAGGAGATTGCTGTACTAACAAATTAATAAACTCAGATTTAGCCACTATAGAGCAGAATAATATGGTATTCGATAGAGTGGCAAGCTGCTTTAGAGATTTAAGAACTGCATTGAGTTATGATGAAAATAGTGAAGAAGCAAACAACTTAGAAATAACATTCTTGCAAGGATTGTACGAGAAATTGGAAAACAGAGTAATTCAGGGTTTGCTGGTTCTCCAGGTTGTTATCCAGGCTTAAATCCGGACATGATCCTGGGTTACAATGGTAGCAGTACTAGCTACCCTAAAAATGCTCACTCAATTGATCTAGAACTTTTAGTATTGGGTGCCGATAATCCAACTTACTAGGCTTACGAAGAGCTAAGCTAGGACTTGCTAGATGAATATACAGATCAGTAATTTGAGCCTTTGTAGGTTTAAGTTGTTTTAGCTATATTTGGTGGGAAATTCTACTATCTACCTCTTTCTTCGAGCCATGCAGCTTGAATTGCTTCTAATATCTTTTCATTTGATCTGTTAGGCAAATCATCAAAATAATTTAAAGAAACCACCATCTCTTTTAGTTTTGGAAAGCTGATATTAATTATATCAATATCAGGGTACTTCTCTTCTAAAGAAATTGCTATGTCGTAAATATCTATCCAACGCATAATCTAATCTAAATTTCAATGAAGTTATCTAAGCCCTTGCCGATCGCTTTGCTTACTAGCATTTTATACATGAATTCGTCAAGATCTCCGTCTAAAACTGCAGTGGTGTCTGTCTCTTGGTGACCGGTCCTTAAATCTTTAACCATACGATAAGGATGCAGAACATAGGATCTAATCTGATAGCCCCAACTAATGCCAGTTTTAGCAGCATTCAGCTGGCTAGCCGCTTCTTCTTTTTTCTTGAGTTCTAGATCATAGAGCCTTGCTTTTAGCATAGAAAAACATTCATCTCGATTACGGTGCTGGGAACGGTTGCTTTGTGATTGCACTACTATTCCTGTTGGCAGGTGTGTGATTCTAATTGCACTATCTGTAGTGTTAACATGCTGTCCTCCCGCTCCCGATGCTCTATAAGTATCAATTCTTAGGTCTGACTCTTTTATTTCAATTTGCATGTCTTCATCAATAATTGGATACACAAAAATGCTTGCAAAGCTGGTGTGTCTTTTTCCAGCGCTGTTAAATGGTGAAATTCTAACTAATCTATGTATACCGTTTTCATTCTTAAGCCAACCATGTGCCTCAGGACTCGAAATTTTTATTGTACATGATTTTATACCAGCCTCTTCACCACTTAGTTGATCTATTATTTCGGACTTAAATTTATGGCGCTCAATCCAACGTAGGTACATTCTAAGTAACATAGAAGCCCACTCGTTACTCTCAGTTCCTCCAACTCCAGAATGAATTTCAAGAAAGCAGCCGTTATTGTCAGCTTCCCCTGAAAGTAAACATTCTATTTCTTGCTTTTTCGTTTCTTGAGATAGTTTTTTTAATTCGTGGTCAATTTCTAAGATTAAGCTTTGATCATTAGCTTCACTTGCTAAATTGTATAATTCTAAATTTTCTTTAAGTTTTTTTTCAATCTCAACGATTCCATTAATAGATTTTTCCAGGTAATCTCTTTCCTTTAGCAGTTTCTTAGCCTTTTGTTGATTGGACCACAAAGATGGCTGCTCGCACTCATAGTGAAGTTGCTGTAATCTTGTTAAAGAATTCTCCCAGTCAAAGATACCTCCTGAGAAGCTCTAAGGTATTCTCTATACTTTTTTTAAATGTTTCAACGGTGCTCATACTCTTATTTTTTCTATCTTTAGGTTGACGTCTTTTAACTTTTCGATTAAATCACCATAGCCCCTTTCTATTTGTTCTGCAACTGTTAGTATAGTCGTGCCTTCCGCAAGGGCAGCAGCAATAAGGTAAGCAAGCCCACCTCTTATATCTGGTACTGCAATTGGTTCTGGAATTGCTTTGAGGGTTGTGGGGCCGTATATCAGAGCACTATGCTCATAGTCAAAGCCTTTATAGCGACAAGGAAGAGAGCCTAAGCAAGCTTTTACTACTTGAGTTTTTGCTCCTAACTTATTTAATACTTCTAAATAACCGAATCGTTGCTCATATACAGTTTCATGAATTACAGACATACCGTTAGCTTGTGTCAATAATACTGAAAAAGGCTGTTGCCAATCTGTTGAAAATCCTGGATAAACATCTGTTTCAATAATGACATGCTTTAACTCATGCCGACGATAGAATTTAATTGTATCAGCATCAATCAATTTGTAACCACCGCCAACTTGGTTGTAATATGAAAGAAAATTACCAAGTTGATCAGGTTTGACCCCAGAAACTTCTATTTCGCCGCCTGAGGCGCAAGCGAGTGATGCCCAAGAAGCGGCTTCTATTCTATCTCCGATTACATAAATATTAGTGCCATCTAATTCCTGCACACCGTGTACAGTTAAACACCTCCCTGAGTCTAAAAATATAATAGCGCCCATCGCTCTTAACATAGTTATTAACGCGATAATCTCTGGCTCAATCGCAATATTCTTAATCACGCTAGTCCCTTCAGCGAGTGTGGCTAAGAATAAACAGGTTTCTGTAGCTCCCACTGATGGGTAAGGTAAAGTTATGTGACAACCTTTGAGCTTATTTCTCACTTCTGCAGTGTATACATTACCTTCTTTTTTTACGTCTGCTCCGAATTTTTGAATAGCGTCTATATGAAAATCGACATTTCTTTTACCGATATCATCCCCACCAACTGTTGGAACAGTTGCAGTTCCGAATCGGTGTAAAAGCACACTAAGCAATAGAATTGGCATCCTATTTGTTCTTGAATCTGGGAGCGCAACTTTTGATTCTTGTAGAGGCGCTGGGTCTATAGTTATGGAATTATGTGAATTCCAACTGATAAGAGCTCCGGCTGATTCTAAAAGTTTCTGCGTAATTTCAACATCTCCAATTCTTGGGACATTATTCAAGGTAGATATTTCTCTTGATAGCAAACAGGCTATCATGGCTTTGGTTGCAAAATTTTTTGCTCCCATACACGTCACTTTACCGCTAACTTTTTCTCCGCCTGTTATTTTATAAGCTATATTTTGCATCTCTTTATTATTTACCTGTAACTTAAAATCCTTATACGCTAATGGAGGTAAAATTGCAAAATTATAACTCCTTACTTCTTTAGATTCATAAAATAATAAAATAGGTCAATAACGGCGCAGAGATATATATAGAAGAATATGTACCAAAAGCTATCCCGAAAAATAACGCAGCTCCAAATCCTTTTAAGGCTGGCCCTCCAAATAAGACCAGTACTATGCAGACTACTAGGGTGGTGGCAGCAGTCATGATAGTTCTTGATAAGGTTTCATTGATGCTTAAATTAATCAACTCAGCAATACTCCTTTTAGCATGTTTTCTTAAGTTTTCTCTAATTCTGTCGTATATTACTACACTATCATTAACTGAATATCCTATAATGGTCAGTATCGCAGCAATAGAAGTTAAATCGAATTCAAACCTAGAAAAAACATAAAAACCAAGAGTGGCAATTATGTCATGAACTAAGGCTATAGCAACTCCTATACCAAAAACCCCATTAAATCTTATTGCAACATATATCATCATTGCAATGAGAGCAAGTACCACGGCGATAATCCCTTTATTGATGAGCTCATCTCCAATTTTAGGTCCTACGTAGTCAATCTTCCTAAATTCTACACCGGTAAATTCTGTAGCAATACTATTTTTGAGGACCTCTATCTCACTAGCGTATAGGTTATCATGTTTCGGTTGCAGTCTAACAATTAGATTATTTTTCTCGTCGTGTTGTATTGCAGCTCCATGATAGCCAGCTTGGTTCAAGAAAGATCGCATATTAGTGGTAGTAATTGAAGAAGAACCGATTTCCATAATCACCCCTCCTGTGAAGTCTATGCCTAAGTTAAATCCTTTAGTGAAAATACATATCAAGGTTACTATAGTAATAATTGCACTAATCAAATAGGCTATATAACGCTGTTTTAGGAAGTTTATTTTAGTATTTTGTTTGATCAAAATAATGGGGATCTTCAACATAATTTTTTATCCTTTTTAATTTTTAATTAATCCTTTTACTTGACTATTTGCATAAAATAATCTTAGATATACGCCTAATTTTAACTACCGAGACTTTAATTAATCTTTGAAATAGCTCAAGATAATTTATTCGGCAGTTTATAAAAAGCAATAATTCTTATTAAAGTCTAGCTAAATTTAACAAGATCTGAAATTTAGTAGATTGCTTTAGGGGCAGGAGCGCAGTTCATAAATATTGCTTTATTTTTTATAAAATTGAGAAAAATCAAAAATAGTACTTAAGTATGGTAAAAAGAATATTAATAGATGCAGCACATGAAGAGGAAATTAGACTAGTTCTTACAGAAAACAATATTATAAAAGCCTTTAATTATCATAATAAAGATAGAAACTCGATTAAGGGTAATGTTTACTTAGCAAAGGTTACAAGAGTTGAACCATCCTTACAAGCAGCTTTTGTTGAATATGGAGGCAATAAACAAGGATTTTTACCTTTAGCAGAAATTCATCCTGATTATTATCAGATCCCTAAAAATGATAAAGAAGCAATACTTGAATCCATGGCCCAAGCTAAGCAAGAAGCTCAAAGTTCACAGTTGGATGATATTGATGAAGATGCCAAGGGAGACGAAGAGGAAGTTAGCAGACCTTTATTTTATAAGAAATATAAAATTCAAGAAGTCATAAGAAAAGATCAAGCTCTATTAGTGCAGGTCACTAAAGAAGAACGTGGCAATAAGGGAGCTGCACTATCAACATATATATCATTGGCTGGACGATACTGTGTACTGCTTCCTAATTCCGGAAATGTTGGCGGAGTATCGAGAAAGATAGATGATGCTGAAGAGAGAAAGAGACTTAAAGCAGTGGTACAAGAGTTGAGTGAACATCTGGAAATTTCAAATAGTGTGATCGTAAGAACTGCCGGTGGTTATAAAACTAAGACAGAGCTTAAGCGAGATTTGAGTTATCTAAGCAGACTTTGGAATAATATACGGTCACACACTCTTTCTTCGGTTGCACCAGCTTTTATACATGAAGAGGGTGATATAATAAAAAAAGCTATTAGGGATCTATATGATAGCGATATTGATGAAATAATAGTTTCAGGTTTAAAAGCTTATGAAAATGCAAAAGACTTTACAAAATTGCTCTTGCCAAGGCATGTAGATAAAGTAAAGTTACATCAAGCTGTTACGCCTATTTTTAGCAAATATGGCATAGAAGAGCAATTAGGTAAGCTCTACGATCACAATGTACAATTAAGCTCTGGCGGATACATAGTAATAAATCAAACTGAAGCATTAGTGGCAATTGATGTAAATTCTGGAAAATCTACGGGCGAGAGAAGTATTGAAAATACAGCGCTAAAAAATAACTTAGAAGCCGCAAAAGAGGTGGCAAGACAGCTTAGATTAAGAGACTTATCAGGCCTAATTGTTATTGATTTTATAGATATGGCCGAGGCTAAAAATCGTAAAGAAGTGGAAAAAGCCTTGAAAGATGCTTTATCTCATGACAAAGCGAGAACTCAGATAGGCAAGATTAGTGAGTTTGGTATTTTAGAAATGTCTAGACAAAGGCTGCGTCAAAGTTTCTCTGAAACTTATATGTTGCCTTGTAATCACTGTGCGGGTAGAGGAAGGATCAGACCAGAAAATGTGACAGCTATTGCGATTATTAGAGCTATAGAAAATGAGGTAGCAAAGGGTACCTATAATGAATTCAAAGTCTCGTGCTCACAAGAGCTAGTCCTATATTTATTAAATCAAAAATGTAATGATATAGCGAATATAGAGCAGGATCGTGGTATTAAGCTCAGTTTTGCAATTGATAAGGATGCCGGAGCGGATGGCTTTTTCTTAGAAGGAGTGAAAAGAGCTTCAGAGTCTAAGAAAACAGCATTATCTGCTATAGATTTTGAACCTTATCGTATTGATAATAATGAGAAGGAGCAGACTTCTAAAGTCACAGAGGAAAGTACAAAAGCTACTAAAGCAAGTCAGAAAAAGAAATTTAAAACTCAGCCCACAGTGGAAAATAAAACTGAATTAGACAAAATTGAAGAACCAAAGGTAAACAAAAATCCTAAACGCCGTAAGAGGTTCCGTAGCCGTAGTAGGAATGGATTAAAGACATTTGAAGATGTTGAGCCCAATGACGAAGTTGCTATTGATGAGGTAAGAGAGAACGGTTCAGTTGAAGATAGTAAAAATAATTCCTTATTAAAAGAAATTTGGAAAAAAATAGTTGATTGATGTTTAGGTAATTTATTAATGAACAAGGGCAACAAAGTAAACTATGATAGCAGTTGGTATCTAATTAAAAGACTATATACAGAGCATATCCACCATTATCGTCAAAAATTTTTAGCTGTAATCTTCTTGATGTCTTTAGCTGCTATAACAACTGCGATAAATGCATGGTTAATGCAGCCAGTTTTAGATAGTATATTCTTTAATAAAGAACTTACAATGCTTTACATTGTTCCCACATTTATTGTAATAAACAGCATAGTCAAGGGGGGGGCGCACTTTTATCAATTGTCCACAATGAAAAAATTAGGCCAGAAAATTATTAATGATTTGCAGATAAGATTGTATTCCCATTTGATATATGCAGATACTAAACTACTAACGGAGTACCCTTCCGGAAATTTAATATCAAGAATGACCAATGATATCAATGCGATGCGTAAAAGTGTATCAGACCTATTAACAGGTGCGGTACAGGAATTATGTACTTTAATTGGTCTAGTTTTTTTGATGTTTTATCAAAGTAAAAGCCTAGCATTAATAGCAGTTTTTATTATACCAGTTGCATTCTATCCAATGCTGAAATTAGGTCATAAGATGAGACATGTTGCTAGAAAAATCCAAGAAGGGCTTTCAAGCTTCACTGTAAGACTCGATGAAACTTTTCAGCATATAAGCTTGGTTAAATCCTATTGTCGAGAAGAATATGAAATTTCTAGGGCAAAAAAAGTTATAGATAATGTACTTTCCCTTTACAAAAAATCTGCATATATAGAGTCCGCTCCTTCGCCAATGATGGAGGTGTTGAGCAGCGTAGCTATAGCCTTTATAATATGGTACGGTGGATCCGAAGTTATAGATTCAAAGATGAGCCCTGGTGAATTCTTTTCGTTCATTACTGCACTAATGATGACCTATAAACCTTTGAAGTCAGTAACTCAACTTAATACTTCACTGCAAGAGGCATTGTCAGCAGCTAAGCACATGTTTTCATTACTAGATGACAAACCCACTATCTTTGATGATCCTCGCACTCCACATTATACACTAACAAATTTTAATATAGAATTCCATGATATACATTTCTCTTATAAAACTGGACTGAAAATTCTGGATGGATTTAATTTGATAATACAAGAAGGAACAACGGTTGCACTCGTTGGTAGCTCTGGAGTTGGCAAAACTACGGTATTGCAGCTCCTACAACGCTTATATGATCCAGAAAGCGGTTATATCACTATAGGAGGTCAGAATATTACTAAAATGCGCCTTAACGATCTAAGAAATGAAATTGCTTTGGTTAGTCAAGAAATTGCGCTCTTTGATGAGACGATTATGGACAATATTAGATATGGGAAGTTAAAAGCAACGCAAGAAGAAATTGTTGAAGCAGCAGTTGCCGCTGCGGCTCATGATTTTATTATAAACCTTCCAGAGGGATATAATACTCTTATTGGCCAAAGAGGAGTAAAGCTTTCTGGAGGTCAAAGGCAAAGATTAGCAATAGCAAGAGCTATGTTAAAAAATTCGCCTATTTTGTTACTTGACGAGGCAACTAGCGCCTTAGATTCCATTGTTGAAAAGCAAGTTCAAGAAGCTTTAGATAGGCTCAAAAAAGGGCGCACTACGATAGTGATTGCTCATAGATTGTCTTCAATAGAGGGAGCAGATATGATATGTGTGATAGCAAATGGTAGAGTTGCAGAGTACGGAAGCCATCAAGAACTAATAAGCTTAAATAGAGAATATTGCAAATTTTATAATCAATATAAGAATATAACTAGCATAAATTGATAATATGGCTAAGATTTATCCTCAAAGCGTTGTTGGTAGATATAGAACCATAAAAAATCGTGCAAATATTGTGCTATTATTATTCTATTTCTTAACTCCTTGGCTTAGATGGCATAGAGATGGAAACGCTCCAACTCAAGCTATAATGATTGATTTACCTACCAGAAGAGCTTGTTTTTTTAATATAGAAATCTGGCCAGAGGAAATTTTTTATATAATGACTATTTTGATTATAGCGGCTTTTGGGTTTTTCTTATTTACTTCCATTTTGGGCCGTATATGGTGTGGTTACACTTGTCCTCATACTGTTTTTGTAGACCTTTTTATTAAAGTCGAAGCGTTTTTTCAAGGGAGCCGCAATAGCAGGATAGCATTAGACAAAATGCCGATGAATTCATCTAAATTAGTAAAAAAGTTGTTAACGCATCTTGCATGGGGAGGTTTAAGTTTCCTTTTTGCTTTTGGTTGGATTTGTTATTTTTATGATGCTCCAAGTTTTTGCCATGACTTATTTCTAGGGCAGTTAGGCATGGCTTCAAGGTCTTGGTTATTTGGTTTAACTTTAGCCACTTATATCTTAGCGGGCTTCATGAGGGAAAAAGTATGTACTTACATTTGCCCGTACGGCAGGTTTCAATCAGCTATGCTAGATAATGATAGTTTAATTGTAACATATCATAGTTGGCGCGGCGAGCCTCGTTTACAAAAAAACACTAAATTGAAAAATTTTGGCGATTGTGTTGACTGCTATAGATGTGTGGCTGTTTGCCCTATGGGAATAGATATTAGAGACGGGCTACAAATGCAATGTATAGGCTGTGGATTATGTATAGATGCATGTGATGCTGTGATGGGCAAACTCAATCAGCCTCTTGGCTTAATCTCATATTCTAGTATTAATTTAACGGAACAATTAAAAAAAGGCTTGAAAACACAAGTTAAATTAATCAGGCCAAAAACTGTGCTATATGCTTTATTAATATTGATTGCCGCTGCTATTATACTGAAAAACCTGCTCGATAAATCAATATTTGTTTTATCCGTTGAGAGGGAACGCGGACCATTATTTACTACTCTACCAGATGGAGATATTCGAAATACCTATAATGTTTATATTGCTAACAAAGTGTTAAAAGTAAAAGATATTTGTTTAGAAACAAGAGGTGTAACCAATGCTCTAATTAAAAGTAATATGATGCATAGGGGCAACACCTATCAGAAGAAACTATGTTTTCCTATTGAGGCAGATTCAGAAAACAGATTTAAGGTATTTGTCAAAACTAAACCAGATACTTCTGTAGATTCAGAAAAAAAATTTACCTTTATTGTTCGCGATATAGAGAGTGGTAAAACCGAGGCCGCAGATTCTATTTTGATCTCTGGAAAATCACTGTAGTTCTATCCAGCTAAAGCTCTGCTAGAGTCGAGAGATTTCTTAGAAGATAAGAACTTCGATGTTAAAGCGCTGTATCAGCACAAATAAAATCAAGGTACATTTCTTCAATATTCTTGCCTTCTTCTAGATCCGGTTTTTCTTGATAATTAGGTAAGTTATAATTTGTATAAAGTTGCCTTTTAGATTCTTTCCGTATTTCTGTATCATTGGTTATTTAGGTAATACACTCCGGCGCCAATAACGAGTGCAGAAAGCAAAATAGATGAAGCCAAAAAGCTAATAGGAATTTTAAATGTAGAACATGGAGTTTGACGTAAATTGCACTCATCTTCTTGTTTAATAACCTGATCATTTTCTTTAGCTAAAAAACATCTAGTATCTGCAATTGCTTGGCCTGCAAGCAGTAACCCTATACTTAAAAATAAAATGGTTTTTTTCATAATTTTTATCCTTCCATAGAATTTGATTTCTCCACAAAATTAATCCTATCAACTCGCACTAAAGAGCTCGACAATTAGCTTTGTTTTTATATAAAAAAGTATCCGGATATCTTATTACCCACTCAGGACACAAGTCCGGTCCATGGCTAAGGCATTGAATATCAAAACAAAAGCAAAAAGGGTTATATGCGCGGTCAAATTAAAGATTCGGCTATTAATTTCTAGTTAGCCGTAGCTGTTTTATATTGACTCTTACTATTTGTTGTTTATAAAGAAGCGAGAGTTTTATTTATATAATTGCAGTTTTATGTCTACTAAAAGAACCTATCAGCCAAGTAAGTTAGTGAGAAAGCGTCGCCATGGTTTTAGATCTAGAATGGCAACTGTTGGTGGTAGAAAAATTTTGAATAACCGCAGAGCACAAGGGCGCAAAGTCCTATCAGCTTAAGTTTTTTTAAGTAGTGACCTTCAGCATTAAAAGGCTAAAAAAATCATTAGATTTTAAAAAAATTACAAACAACGGTTTGAAGGTTTATTCTTCGAGCTTTTTGTTGCTTTATACGCCTAATTATGAAGACCTTAAAACTTTAAAAGTAGGCTTTACTGCAAGCCGAAGGATAGGTGGAGCAGTGCAAAGAAATCGCTGCAAAAGGCTCATGAAATCATTAATAGCTGATGTCTTGAGCAAGAATACAACCCTGCCGTTTCAATGTGTTATGGTTGCAAAGCCTGGTATATTGCTCACTCCTTATAGAAAATTGAAAGAAGAAATGCTATTTTGCACAAAAAAAATGGAGAAATATATTGCAAGTTTTGATACATACACTCAAAAAATCTCTTAAGTTAATAAGCTTTTTATTAACTCAGGTAGCTATTTTACTTGTTTTAGGTTATAGGTACATATTATCACCAATTTTACCTTCTGCATGCAGATATCGAATCACTTGCTCAGAGTATGCAATTTTTTCTTTTAAAAAGCATGGGTTGATAATTGGGCTCTGGAAAACATTGAAAAGGCTTGGCTCGTGTCATCCCTTTTGTAATTATGTTGACGAAGATTTTAAATAGCTTTTGAGGTCATTTGATGGAACAATTTAGGTTAGTTCTCGCTGTTATTTTAAGTACAGCAATTTTATTTGGTTGGCAGTATTTTTTCGCTCCACCAGTCCCAAGCCCTAAATCAACAGAAATTAGCGCAACAACTGATAACCAAATAAATACCTCACCAGATCTCCGCATCGCTATAAACCAGGATAGAGAAGAAATATTAAAGCAAGATTTTGAGCAGCGAATTAAAATTTTTAATGAGTATGTCTCTGGCTCTATAAACCTACAAGGCGCAAGGTTAGACGATTTAATATTGCTAAAATACAGAAAAGATCTCACCACCAAAGATAAAGTAGTATTGCTTTCACCGCAAAATACTCAAAAAAGCTACTTTGCTGAATTCGGCTGGTTAAGTACTAATAATAAATTTGATTTGCCAAATAACAAAACTATCTGGAAAGTTGGTGATACCGGCAATCCAAACACTGCAAATTTATACTGGATTAATAATCAGGGGATTAAGTTTACTATTAAAATTACATTAGATGAGAATTACTTATTTGATATCAATCAGGGGATAGAAAATACCTCTTCTGAAGATATTATTGTTTACCCCTATACTTCAGTAAATAGATCGCATGGCCAAAACGAATCTAATTCTATAGTCCACGAAGGTGCGATTGCTGTATTTGATAATCAGCTCACCGAATATAGCTTCAGTGATTTAAAAGAAGAAAGTATAGAAAAAAAACAGCAAAAAGGATGGATAGGCTTTTCTGATAAATACTGGCTCGTTTCCATTCTACCAAACCCAAATGCTTTATTTAATGCTAAATTGACTTGGTTTGGCAATAAGTATCAAGCAGATATCTTAAAAAATAAAATAACTGTATCTCCCGGGCAAAGCTTTAATAATACTGTGCGTCTGTTCGCTGGAGCTAAGAATATAGATTTATTGCATCAATATCAAAATCAATACCATATTCCTCTTTTTGATCGAGCAGTCGATTTTGGAATACTTTACTTTATTACTAAGCCTATATTTCTATTGCTGAATTACTTCTATAATGTTGTGGGTAATTTTGGAGTGGCGATATTAATCTTAACTATCTTTATTAAGGTCCTATTATTTCCGCTTACATACAAAGGCTTTGCAAATATGAATAGGCTAAAGGTGCTCCAACCTCAGCTTGCGACTATCAAAGAAAGGTATGGTAATGACGCTGTTGTGTTTCAAAAATCGGTCATGGAGCTCTATAAAAAAGAGAAGGTTAATCCTATATCTGGATGCCTGCCTTTGCTTTTACAAATGCCTGTGTTTTTTGCATTATATAAAGTACTTTCCGTAACCATTGAAATGAGACACGCTCCTTTTTTTGGATGGATAAAAGATTTGTCCGCTCCAGATCCAACTACTATATTTAATTTATTTGGCTTACTTCCTTGGAGCGCTCCTTCCTTCTTAATGATAGGAGTACTGCCTATATTGATGGCTATTACTATGCATATGCAGCAAAGCTTAAATCCTGCCCCTGCAGATCCAACCCAAGCACGGGTAATGAAATATTTACCTTTAATTTTCGTATTTGTTTTTGCTTCGTTTCCATCCGGCCTTGTACTTTATTGGACTTGGAGCAATATTTTATCAATTATCCAACAGATTGTTATTAAAAGAATTGTTAAATAGGTATGCCTAGAAAGAAAATAGTTGTAGCAATGTCTGGAGGAGTTGATAGTTCCACTGTTGCAGCGCTGCTGTATGAACAGGGCCATGAAGTGATAGGAGTGACACTGCAGCTTTATGATTACGGTAGCTTCGTTGAAAAAAAAGGGGCATGCTGTGCTGGGCAAGACATATATGATGCTCAAATTGCTGCTGAGAAAATAGGTATACCCCATTATGTTTTAAATTATGAGAGTATTTTTAAGCAATCGGTAATAGATGATTTCGCTGATAGCTATATTAGAGGTGAAACACCAGTGCCGTGTGTGCGCTGTAATCAAAAAGTAAAGTTTAATGATCTTTTTAAGGTAGCTAAGGACCTAGGCGCAGACTCCCTTGCAACCGGCCATTACGTGCAAAAAATTATTAAAAACGGCACTGCAGAACTCCATAAAGGGTTTGATCCAGCAAAAGATCAAAGTTATTTCCTGTTTACTATAACTAAAGAACAATTAGAATTTCTAGAATTTCCAGTTGGTCATTTAAATAAATCTAATACCCGGGATTTAGCCAATAGATACGGGCTAAATGTTGCAGATAAACCGGATAGCCAAGATATATGCTTTGTTCCTGAAGGGGGCTACACTAAAATTATTGAAAAGTTAAGGCCTGAAGCCTTTGAAGTTGGTAATATTGTACTAAAAGATGGCACAGTCATTGGACGACACCACGGTATTGCTTATTATACAATAGGGCAGCGCAGGGGTTTAGGAATAGCAAGCGCTGAGCCGTTTTATGTCCTCAAAATAGATCCACAAAACAACCAGATAACTGTAGGTAGTAAAACTGATTTAAAATCTTGTGATTTAAAAATAAAAGACATTAATTGGCTCATAGAAGAACCAGTAGCTCTGGAGTGCTCAGTCAAATTAAGATCTATGCATGGAGGAAGCCTTGCTACAGTGGCAATTATCCAAGATGGTACTGCCAATGTCTCACTTCAAGATCCGTATGAAGGTATAACTCCAGGGCAAGCTTGTGTTATGTACGATGGTACTAGGGTTTTAGGCGGTGGGTGGATTGCGAGGTATGAGTAGTCTTTTCACTTATAAAAATAGTTGCCCTTTTTTAAAATAATATATGATTGCAGTATATTAGAATTCAAGCAACAGATTAACAGAACTCAACTAAAATCTAATAAAAAGCTGCTGAAATTTATAGAGTTATATGGGAGCCCATGTTATGATACTTTTAACTCAAAATAATTTTACTTAACTTCACTCTGAATTTTATATAAATGGATTTACAGGTTATCTTATCGGGCAGCCTAATAACATTGCAATAGGTGGCGATGTTAACCGTGATGGATTTACCGATACAGTTTTATCTTCTCCTAACTCCACCTCTAAGTTAGGACAAAATATAACATATCCAGAAGCAGGCACCGTATTTGTAGTCTTCAGCCGTTCTGACATTGCGTCACCAATAGATCTATCTATGAAGATTGGTCTATTAACCTTTCTACAGGCGGAGATTTTAATGGTGACGGCATCGATGATTTACAATCTCTGGAGACACTGCAGCTTATATAGTATTTGGTCCCAATCACACCTTTCCTAGAGAAACTTCACTGGCAGATATAAAACATTAGGGTAAGATATTTACAGATCAAATCTAGGTTCATTTGGATTCATTGGCGATAAAATCGCGATAGGAAAACTGATCTTGGATTTGAGAATGATATATTAACATATCAATCACCTCTATTGCTGTATATGAAGGGCTCTATTTCATATAGCAGTTCAGTACCTTATAGTGGAATGGCACCGTATAGTGTATCCGTAGCGTATTCTAATAGATTTTACTGTGGTCTTTGTGGGAATGTGTGGTTAGGGCATATGGCATCAACAACTAAACATTCCGTTGTAGCAGAAGCGCTTCTCACAGTGGAAATGTACCATCCCTTAGCATAAGTACAACAGCAGTGTTCCTTATAGTGGCTATATCCCCTATAACATCACCATTCACAACACCCTTTATAACCAAAGGGATATCTATTTCTTCTTGCTCAGATGACACCCTCTATCACCATAACAGAAGATCCAGTAGCACTGAAAAGCTATAATATCGATGCAGTAAAAAATATATTTCTACCAAAGTCTCTGTACATAATAGCAAAAGGCAGGGCAGACCTAAACGGTGATGGAATTGACGATTTTGTGTATGCGCAAAATACTAAAATACTATGGCAATAAGGAATAAACACTGATATTTGGCCTCAAAAAGGGGTATAATCTCATGTTGCCAAATTCTACACTAGTCAATTCATTGTATATAGGTAATGATCTTAATGGTGATAATTTAGATGACATGGCAATAAGCCTATATATGGAAAATACTTACCAAATTCTCATGATATATGGAAATAATAACCGCTCCGATATCAACCCGTTTTAGTAATATTTGATCCGTATCAAGACTACTTAACCAATATAACAGGTAGAGTATTTGTATTGTTCGGAGCTTAACCTACGAAGCCAACTGCCTTTTCAAGCACTAATTAGTATCGCTGTATCTACTAACGAGGATTATAGCACTTCTGCAGTTAACTACTACTCTCTCACGGTATAGTTTAATGATAAAGATCATAGTACTTCTTTAACTAGTATGGGAGCGGCAATAGAGGTATTAACTTCTTTAATATTGGGTATTGGAGCCTTCTTAGATTATAAATCATATCAGCATAACCTACCCATAAAGTATATAATAACGATGAAACTACTCAAATGACTGATGTATCTCAATATATAAAGCAACTAAAATCTAATCAACCACCTGTATATACTCATTTTCATAACAATCCGAGTACATAGCCTGTAACAACACATATAAACTTAGGTATTGATCTTATCACACGACTTAAGAAAAATATGAAAAGCAAACCGGCGCCGCTATAATTTCTGTGTTAATTAACATATCGCCTACTGTAGATCAGCACTTACACAACCGGTGAGTTATAATGTTGGCCGTAGCCCTGACATGATTACTACCGCAGATTTTAATCATGACAGTAAGTTAGATCTAGTCAATGGTTATATAAATATGAATACAATTTCTGTATTATTGGGAAATGGAGCTGGCACATTTCAACCGGCCGTACACTATCCTATTGGTAGCAATGGTTGTGGGGTAGCAGTTGGTGATTTTAATTGTGACAGCAAAATAGATATAGCTGCAACTAATCGTATTTTAAACAATATCGCTGCACTGCTTGGAAATGACGATGGCACTTTCCAATCTGCTGTTCCTTATAGTGTGGGTAATGGTCCTTTTTGGGTAACCGTAGGTGATTTGAATCTCGATGGCAAGCAAGATTTAGTTAACGGAAATGTTAGCTCGAGCACAGTATCCGTACTGATAGGTAATGGAGATGGAACCTTCCAGCCTGCAGTTTTTATAGCGCAGGCATAACTCCTTTAGGAGCAGAATTAGGAGATTTTAACAATGACGGCAAATTGGATATCATCAATGATAACCGAGATGCCAGCACGGTTTCTGTATTGATAGGAAATGGTGATGGCACCTTCAAACCAGCAATTTATTACAACACCAAGACTGAGCCCGTAGGAATAACGGCTGGTGATTTTAATGGCGATGGAGCTCCCGATAATATAACTATTACTGATTGGGGTACAGATACAATCTCTATATTACTTGGAGATACAATCTAATAATAATTCCTGGCGCTACAACTACAACGTCTGCTATTTCTACAGAGTCCACAACTACTACATTACCTACCACCTCGACTACGGTATCGCTCACCAGTACAACCTCTCTCTCAACCACGGCTTGTTCAATGTTGACTTGTCTGGAAGTACATGTCCAAAACCCTAGAGACTACTGAATCTTCATCCACCACCTCTACAGAACCTACTAATTATGATTTTGTAAATACACATAGTTGTTCTACGACTATACCGGAGCTATTGTTGGAAGCGTGATTGGTGGGATTGCACCATTTGCCTTTCTGTTTTAGCTTATATGTGGCTAATTAAAAATAAATCATCAAGCATCGATTCTATCACTGTTCTCCCTTCATATGAGGTAGTCATTCCAGTATTTGTTGTCCATGACCAACGTTGGTGAATATGTAAATAGCTTGCATGCACTGGAAATAAAACCACCGCATGGGATGCAAACAATTATGAAGTTTAACACTTAAATACCCTTAATACACTTGTTGAATCAAGCATTTCAGCTTGGGCATTACGCCTGTTTTGCAAGCCCCGAGATTGCTTGGATTAGATCTTTCCTTAATTTCTTTTACCGCACCTTTTAAGGATAAAACATCTCTAGTTCTTATATAATCAATTATATATTGATAAAAATTAGTGCTACTTCGTACTAACCTCGGAGAGTTGAAGTATGCATCTTCTATCATCAATCTCTCATTTGCCTTTAACTCATACCAACAATTTCCGTAAATTCTCTTTTTCTCTTTGGTCATAATAGAACATTCGTATAACCTGTTTATTTCTACTTCACTTAATATCTATTGCACCTCTTTTAACATCATAAAAATTAGGTTGAGTTACTATCAAAAGCAACTTTCCACTCTTTCAAAAAGCGTTAACCTGATTCATATTAAAACCAATACCAATAATTGGATTGTGGCTCTTAGCCGTATCCAAGTAAACTCTTCTTCTAAAACCCTCATTTTTCTCAATAAAAATTCTTCTTTAAATTTTATAGAGCTTCATATCATTCTCATCTTCACCGATTTTCAAGTGATAAATTCTGTTTCTTATACTTGATGAATCCTCTATAGTTTCAGCCATATCTTTATCTGATACAGTATAGAGCTCTACTATGCCTGCCCCGGAAGACCAGAAGGAAGATCAGAGGATTCAAAACTAGGATAGTATTAATTATTATTGGATTTAGTATAATTTTAGGTATGATAAAGAAACTAAAATTTGCGGTTATAATTCAAAACAAAGATGAAATGGTTTAAAGACAAAGGTGCTATTTTCTTTTTTATTTTAGTAATACAAGGATGTAGTCACCATGATAAACAAGTTATTGTCACGGATCTAAAGGCTTTATATGAAGAATCACTGCTCCTAATTCAAAAGGAAAATTTTGGACAAGCAATAAAAAACTTTGATGCCATTGATAGAGATTTTCCTGCTTCAGAATTTGCAGTTAAATCAAATATGATGAAAAGTTATGCTTTTTACTTGAAAGGTGAATTAGCAGACGCCATTTTTGCTGCTGAGGATTTTATTAAAAAATATCCAGCCCATCCAAACGTAGACTACATGTATTATATGAAAGCGCTGTGTGAATATGATCAAATAGTTGACATTGAGCGTGATCAAAAACAAACTATCAAAGCTAAAGAAGCTCTTGAAGAATTGATCATTAAATACCCTCACTCTAAATATGTTGAAGATGCCAAACAGAAAAGGCTTTATACTTATAATGCAATAGCTGGAAAAGAAATGGCTATCGCTACTCTTTATCAAAACCAAGGAAAACTAATCCCAGCGTTACTCCGTTATAGAGCGGTTGTAAAAGACTACAACGACACCATCTTTATAGAAGAAGCATTATATAGGATGACCGAAATATATTATAAAATGGGAATCAAAAAGGAGGCCAAAACGTATGCCTCAGTTTTAGGTTATAATTACCCAAGCTCACCATGGTATAAGAAAGCTTACGATTTAATGCAAAAAACAAAATGAATCTCAAACATTTTTATAATCACAGAGTTCACTTAATAGGGATCGGCGGCATAGGAATGAGCGCTATAGCAGAAATTCTTTCCAAAGGCGGAGTAAGAGTCCAAGGTTCTGACGTGAGCGAAACTTATATTACTGAACATCTTAAAAAAATTGGGGTAGAGGTAACAATTGGCCATAGCCCGGATAACCTTAAAGGTGCTTCACTTATAATAAGATCAACAGCAATCAAGGATGATCATATTGAAATAATCGAAGCTAAAAGACGCTTCCTTAAAATCCTTCATCGAGCTGAGGCTCTAGCTGAAATACTAAACGGCCTTAAAACAGTTGCAATTACTGGTACTCATGGAAAATCAACCACAACTGCGCTTACTGGAGCAATCTGTTTTGATGCAAGTTTAAGGCCAATTATAGTAAACGGTGCTTTTATAAACCAATTTTCTAGCAACGTCTTAATTGGCACTGGCAATTTAGCTGTCATAGAGTCTGATGAATCGGATGAAAGTTTTTTAGTGCCCCCCTCTGATTTAGCGGTAGTTACTAATATGGACGCAGAACATTTAGATTATTATGGCTCCGTTGAGCGAATGCAAGCAAGCTATAAAAAATTTATCTTAAAGACAATTGATAAGGGTCCTTGTTTTATATGCAATGATCATTTAGAGCTGTCTAAACTGTCTAAAAATATTAAGAATATAATAACCTATGCAATTAATACTGAAGCTGACATAAAGGCTAGTAATATTGAGATTATCGAAAATGGAACCAAATTTAATCTAATCTTTAGTCCAACCTTTGCGGAAAAATTTTCCGTTAAATCATTGCAAGAAAACAATTTATTTCTATCGTTATATGGACAACATAACGTTTATAATGCACTTGCCGCCCTAGGAATTGGCTTAACTCTTGGTATTAATATTGATAAAATTAGAGAGAGTTTAAGAAATTTTGGAGGAGTTAAGAGACGCTTTACTAAAGTAGGAATAGTTGATGGGGTTATGATAGTAGATGACTATGCCCATCATCCAGCAGAAATTCAAGCTACTTTTTCTGTTGCAAAGCATATAGCGAAAATGCGATCCGGTGATGTAATAGCTGTGATGCAGCCTCATCGCTATAGTAGGCTTCTTAAACTTATGGACGAATTCGCAGCATCTTTCACCGATGCTGATTTTGTAATATTGACCGAAGTATATGGAGCTGGCGAGGCAAAAATCGAAAATGTTAATTCAGAAATTTTAAGAGACAAAATTATACGTAATGGCAAAGAAGTTGTCGGAATTTGTCACCAGTATGATGAGTTAAAACCTATACTACAAAAAATTGCCAAACCGAATGATATAGTAGTTATGATAGGAGCAGGTGATATCACCAAATGGTCCTATAAACTAGTAGCCTCGAGCAGGCTAGAATAGGAAGTGGGCTTATATCTACTCCTGCTTAACCCCTTTCACTGTTGATAAGGAGATGTGCGCCAAGAAGATCATAGAAGTGAGTTTGCAATGAGACCTGCTTTCTGCTTCTTAGCTCTTCATTTACTAGAGATAATATAATGCCCATTTGCTCTAGAAACTCTTGAATTGGCCAAACTGTTATTTTTTATTATCTCATCTGTATCAGTCTCTTTCTTGGCTCCATGCTAATAAATGTGAATTTTCTTTTGAAAACTTCAGCAAACCCTTTTTCTTTTTTGAATAGGAGTAGAAATCTTTACTTCAAATGCATGATTTTGAAATACAAAGTCGACTTCTAGCCTTCTTTTGTATGCCAAAAGCTTATCTCTTCTCTTTTGTCAGAAAAAGCTCGGTAAGCTATAAGTTCAAGTAAAAAGTAGTGCTCAAACGCTCGACCTGCTTCTTCTCACATCATATCCCAGTATTCATAACGCCTTAGGTAATTAGCTATTCCTATATCAAATAGATAAAATTTTGGCATGTATTGTGATATTACTTGCCTATTTGAATGTTTACTCTATAAAGCGGTATATAATATCCTAAATACATATCACCTAGAATTTCAAAATAAGTGTGTAATAAGTGTGTACTGTTTTACTATCCACTCCTGTATCTCTTGCTATATCGCTATAATTAATAAGCTTGCCATAGCAAAATCCGAGAATATCCAAAAATTTTTCTCTTTTTCTTAAGTTAACCTCAGTTCGAAGTAATCTTAAAAAAATACCTGATATAGTTTTAAAAAAGCAGGGTAACCATTTTCTCAACTTTATGACAAACAGGGAAAATGGTACTCCTAGTAGAAATACTTCTGTTTAATTGATGACTTTTGCAAGCATTCTCAACAATTCACGTATCAAAGATCCTTAAACAAACTCCCAGAAGCAAAGTAAACGAGCATCTATGATGACGCTTTCCGAAGTTATAACGATCCTCGTTTTGCTTTGACCCATTACCAAATTTTCAAAGATTTTTACCTAAACTGTGTTCAAATAACTCTCAGAGAATAATTGCCAAAGCTTGTTAGCTACAGTTGAACTAAGATGCGGTTATCCAATAAAAATATGAAAAGCAAACCGCTTTCAGCTTTTAAACAGCTGCTTCTTGCAGAGGGCGTGGATTGATTGAAACAGCCATAGGAAATTGAAAGTGATTTGCCAAATCTAGCATACATGACATAGCTCAACAAACAATTTCTTAGCAAACTTCTTCTCTAGATTCTTGGTTTATGTCTTCAAACCCAATAAACCCTCTGTCTCATGGAAAAATAGACTCGTTCCCTTCTTACTTACTTCGAACTGAGGTTAATTAGTGTGAGCTATATAATTTACCGTCATGGTTACCGCGATATCATTGTAAAATATAATAGACCGAAAAGTACTATCTCCTCTTCCTAGTAATACTGAAACTGTAGCCGAACCAAAATTATGGTAAAACGTGTTAACTATATCTGTTTTACCATCATGATTAAAATCACCTATCGCTACATCTGCAGTATTACTTTTTATAATTAGCAGCCAATGCAAAAATATCGCTCATTTTTTCCTTTCTTTGTTACCAAAACTATATCAAGACTATAATGCACTTTATTAACAATGTAACGTAAATTTTCAGGGGAACCAATTTTCGTCAAAACAACCTTAATTGAGTAAGGAGATATACTGCTTATATGAGGATTGAAAAAAGCCTCTCGGAGCAGCGAGAGGCTTTAGAATAAGCCTTTTCCACTACATCTTTCTCAATTACACCGATTGACTGCGCTTACGATATCTTTTTGTGATAAAATTTCTGGCAGAATTATTTTAGTTTTTGGGCAATACACTATATTTAATGGTATGCCAACGCGGTTATGTTCTTTGATTAATTGCGCAATTTCTTCTGATTTTTTAGTGTAGTCAGCTCGCATTAAAACTACATTACACCTTTCTAAGAAATCAATTAAACCTTCCTGTTCCAATACAAAATACTTATTATAATGACAATTTACGCACCATGAGGCAGTCACATCCAATAATACAATTCTATTTTCTTCTAATAGGTGAGATAGAGCATGGCTACTATAAGGGGTCCATCTTGCATCTGATTCTAAGTTCTGATTTGTTTCAAGATTATTAATTAATAGGGGCGTGACAATTGAGGAGATTGCTAATATTGTAGCCATTACTATTAAGCTTCTTGTATCTTTAATATTAGAGAGAATGAATCTAGTAATAATAAGTATTGCAACGAATAATAAAAAGCTTTTAATGGTCAGCTGATAAAAAAGAATATATAAGAGCCAAAGAGTAGTGGCCACTAGGCAGAGCGCCATAATCTTTTGTAATTTTAGCATCCAAGCGCCAGGTTTTGGAAAAATTTTTAGTATATTAGGAGCAATGATCATTAGAATATATGGTAGTGCCATACCAAGTCCAATACTTAAGTAAATTATAAAAATTGCATATGACTTTTGGGTAATAGCAAAAGCGACTGAAGTTGATATGTAAGGTGCAGCACACGGTGTTGCAAGTAAGGTGGTTAGAACTCCTGAAGCAAAGCTACTTAAATAGCGCCAGTCTTTTTCGCTAATATTGACCAGTTTATCTAGAATTTTATTTGAGACTTTAAGGTGAACTGTAAAATTTCCCCATAGATTATTGGCAAAGAATACCAATATAATAACTAATACCATCAAAAATATTGGTTCATGGAAATGCATACCCCAACCAACCGAATGTCCTAAATTTTTTAAAGATATCACTATGATAGAAAGTACTGCAAGTGCACTGATGATGCCGGCTATAGTAAACAATAGTTCCGTTTTGGTATTAGCAAATTTTTTACTTCTTATTATACCGAAAATTTTTAATGAAAGTACGGGAAGAACACAGGGCATAAAATTTAAGAATAACCCTCCTATTATGCCAAATATCACCATGAAAAGTAATTCGTTTAAGTGGGCAGCAAAGGGTTTTTGGGCAAATTGCGGTTCAAATGTATAATCAATTTGTTTACTAAATATTGCACAAAAATCTTTACATGCCCCATATTCTAAATCTAATTGCACTTCTATCAGTTTTTGTGGATCAAGAGGAATTAGCTCTATAATAATCCTAGCGTTTTTCTCGTAAACGTGACTAATACCCTGATGTGGATCATTTTTCAAGCTAAGTCCTTGCGGAAAGAAAACTTTATAGCTAGCTAAATTGCTTATATTAGTAAGAGTTAACTGGAATGGGTAGCCTATGTCTCCTTTCTTATTAGAATATATGTGATAACCGTCTTCTATTATTAGATCAATGAGTAGCTTATCTTTTTCTTGCGATAACTCAAATTGTACAGGCTCTTTCAACTGTGCTTTTTGAGAAACTAGCTTTGGTACATCGTCAGCATAGCAAAAGTTATTAAATAAAAATAAATATACAAGAAATAATATAAATTTTTTATGTAGCATTTCAATGAGGTAAGCTTTATATGAATTATATCATAAACTATTACTTAAAAAGTTCAACCATAACGCCAAAATATGACGGATAAAAAGATAATTCTAGGTGTAGATGAAGTAGGACGAGGGCCCCTTGCTGGACCAGTCGTGGCTGCAGCAGTTATTTTGCTTGATGGTCATGAAAATATATTAATCAAAGATTCAAAAAAAATTCCAAAAAATAAAATTAATTCTATTGCTGAGGAAATTAAAAAGAGTTCTGCATATGCAATAGGAATTGCTTCAGTTGCAGAGATAAATGAATTAAATATATTACAAGCAACAATGCTTGCGATGCGTCGGGCTATAGCTGGAATAGAGAAAAATTACCACCTTATCAGAATTGACGGTAACCAAAATCCTCTTAAGGAGTCGATAGAGCTTGGAAAAACAGTAGAGCTTTTAATTGATGGCGATGCAATATGTAGGTCCATAGCTGGGGCCTCTATTATCGCTAAAAGCTATAGAGATAACCTTATGAGAGAACTGCACTACCAATATCCCTATTATTGCTGGTATGAAAATAAAGGATACGGAACAAAAAATCATATCAAAGCAATAAGGGATCATGGGATATCAAATCTTCATAGAGATCTATTTTGTAGGAAATTTATAGTAAATTGATTAGTGGTTGGTACGCCGCTTGTGGTGTGTGCCCTTCCTTTAGCAAGATGTTAAGAGATGATCTACTGAAAAGCTTAGTTGCTTTTTTGACGGCGCCCTTAAAACCTAAGTTCGGGATAGTTAAAAAAGATGTATTGAGAGATCTGAATAAGGGGACTCTTTTTGAAAAAAGCCCTTATGAAAAAAGATATTACAGAGTTACTTTTGTTTTGTCGATGACTTTTGCAAGATTATAGAAGGATGCTTAATCAAGCATTCCATA
>JAJIZL010100229.1:0-12670 GCA_023969395.1 Amblyomma maculatum | reverse complement strand
CAGAAATTGCTTCTATGGCCAATGTAAACAGATTTAGCAGCAGTCCGGCAAGCTGCAGTGACAAAATTATAAAAGGAATGGCTTTCAGTTATCCGGATTCCTTTAGGTGCAAATAGAAAACTACATACATGATCGTGTCCCCTCACACTCATCAGGTATCGAGGTCAGCTAGGTATCGGCCCCGCAAGTTCGTGGTACGCTGAGAAAGTAGACCACCTTAGCGAACGAGCCATCAGAGGGATTCATTTAACAATAGAACGCTCTCTTAATTGACGGTGGCTTATCTTACAACACATCACACTGTGTGTGTTTTGTTTCGATTGTATTTAACAGTTTGAAAGTATTGGACTATTGCCTTCAGATGTTCAAGGCACGTGCGGCCAATCGCATTGAACTTCCTGCGCTGAGAGAACATGATGCTGAGGTGGTATTACTCATTTGGCTTATATTATGATTAAGTTTGATAGTCTCAAGGCCAGGTTCAATGAGCTATTCTAGCATAATTGTGCAGGAAGTCCTGGAAGTATATGTTTGTTTGCTATTCCAACCATTAATAAGATCCTACTTTTGTCTTGCTTGTTTATTTTTCTCCTTTTACAGCTCTCGTTGCAAGGTTGAAGCTGGAATGTCATTTGCTATTATTCTACTCTGAATCGTTTGAGCCTAGCTATTACCAAAAAAGGCAGGTGCAGCATCTTTTTCATTTTACATGAACGCTGACCATTACAACTACCACTACTACGGCGCCACGGCTACACGGCTCGGCGGTATTTAATCTTCAGGCAGGTTTCGACTAGACGCGCAGTGCAGGCGCAATTTCCGTCTTCGAAGTTGCCTTAACAAGTGCCTAACGAAGGTGCTCCTCGCGCATGGTGAAATCACGCGCGCGGCATTTTCGAGTATATAACAGAAATACCATGCGCCGGACGGTTTAAAAAAAAAAAAACACGCACGCCCTGCCGAGAACGGCCCTTTTCTTTTTCAAGATTTCCCAGCAAAAAAATACTCCTTGCGATTACTCAAAGCAGCTCAAAGCTCTCAAAGCCACACCGCAAAACGACGGGTAGGGACAGGCTCAAAAACGCCTCGCAGAACGGAAACGACTGCGCCGCTCAGTTGCCTCGGCATTCCTCTGTTTCGGCACTCCGCCGCGGGCGGCGCTGTTCCACCGAGGCGACGGTGGCGCCATACAACGGGCGCCCGGTGCCTATAACGTTCTACGGCATGTTTCTAAGGCAACACCGAATTCACTAGAAGCGGTTTTGTACCGCTTTCAAGCATCGACCTCGTGGCTGAGCCCGGTCGCTGACGCGTAGGTGCGGACGCGGTCCTCGTCCGCGTGTCCATAGCGCCTGCACTTGGAGCACCTGGGCACCTTGCAGTCACGGCGAACGTGGCCTGCGCCGTGACACCGCAGGCACTGCATCGGCCGCCCGGGAACCACCACGAGAGCTAACTCGCCGGCGACGCGAAGCTGGTGGGGCAGGTCGTCCACCTTCATACCTGGCTTCAACTTGAGCAGCACTGTTCTCGTGGTGGATCCCTTTTCCTTCATTCCAACGACGCGCCAACGCTCCCGCGTCACCTCGGTCACGTTTCCGAACGCCGCGAAAGCAGTCCGGATGTCCTCGTCTTGGACACCGTGTAGCATCCAGTGCAGGCGTAGCTTCACCTGCTGGTCTTCAGGGTCGAATATGAGGCAGCGGCGTCCCTTGACTTCTAGCTCCTTTAAGGCGGCCAGCTTCTTCGCGGCTTCCGTGCTGTTCATGGTTACCGCCCACACATGGTTGATTTGGTACGCCCCCAACGCCACGACGTCGGGGAGCGCACCGACGTTAGCGAGGGCATCCCTGAAGTCCTCGACCCTGTAGGGCCTCATACGCACGTCGCCGTGCAAAAACATCGTGTTTAACACAACACGTCCGGTGGGCAGGGTAGGCAAAACGATCTCGTAGTCCTTATCTTCTTCGGCGCTAAACCTGTTTCCGCGGCCAGCAACGGCCGTTATCGCCGCTCCGACGGAGCTCATGATTCCGCGTCCGTACACTGCGGTGGCCGGAAGTAGAATGAGGTTCCCGTGTTCCCGTGTTGCAGGGCACCTCGGTGACTCCGAGTGGCGACGCCCCCCTTGCCGATAAGCCAGAGCTCGCGCCAGCTACGGTGAATTTGCCACAGCCAAGCGAGGAGACCTCAGCGGACGCGGAGAGCCTGCCGGCTCCCAAGGACGCAGAAGCAAAGGAAGTGAGCGAGGTTCACCGGCACAACTGCGGTGGTCGGACGACCACGGCCGCTACCCCCGGGAAACGCCCACATGCCGACACCAGCACCGGCGACGACAAGGAGGCAACGCCCACTTCCGAGGAACCACCAGCAAAGGCGCCTCAAACAAGGAGGCCCACGTTGAAGCTTCGCCCAAACCTTGCGAGCGAGAGGTGGGCCGGCGACACGGCGCCTCTCGAGCACGGCCAGAAGCTCGAGGAGGACGGCGCCAGCAGCGACGGAGGCGTCTAGCCTTGTGCTAGGCGCGAGAGGTAAGCACCGTGCTTTCGGTCTCTTCTTCTTATTTAAAAAATGGCTCCTGCATCACCGTTGAAGGTCTCCACGCTAAATGTTAGAGGTCTGGCAGGAAAGAGAAAACAAGGCCAGGTGTACCGACTTTTAACGGAGCATGATATTGATGTATTAGCTGTGCAGGAGACGAAAGTTGACGGTGAGGAAGAGACCGAGAGCATGGTGCAACGTTTCACGCCTAGGTTTTTTGCTTTGGTTAGCCACGCTGTAGGCACATCGGCTGGCTGTGTTCTTTTTGTGAAGAAGTTGCCGGGGCTTGAAGTGCTTGGTCATTTTTCTTGTGAGTCGGGCCGGTGTGCACTTCTAGATTTTTCGCTGAATAGCACGGATTGGCGGATTGTCTGTCTCTACGCGCCTAATGTAGCAGATGAAAGGGCGCAGTTTTTCCAAGGCATCCAGCAGCGGCTCTGCACTGATAGACAACTGATCGTCCTAGGTGATTTTAATTGCGTCCTTAGTGCGCGAGACAAGACAAGCCGGCGGCCATACCGAGACGCAAGCACTGAAGTGCTATCGCGAATTGTTGAGGAGTGTAACCTCGAGGATGTGGCAGAGTGTCTCGAGGGAGCCCGCACCGTAAAGCTCACGCACTTCCAGGGTTCGAGCCATGCAACGCTGGACCGCATTTATGCATCCCTCGACATCTTACCTGAATGCAATAGTTATGAAGTAGAGCCGGTATCGTTTTCAGACCATTGTTTAGTTATATGTTCTTTTGGATGGGTAAAGAGAGGGAATTCTTTTTCGTGGGAAATGTGGAAATTCAATAATAAACTCTTGCAGGATGAACATTTTACCCGCATAGTAAAAGAAGAAATTGAAAAAATAAACCCAAGTAAAAATATGCACCTTTGGCAACAGTGGGAGCTGTGTAAAGAAACTATAAAAATTAAAGCAATAGAGAGGGCAACCTGTATACGGTTTGAGGAAAAACAGAAAGAGACGGAGTTAAGGACACTGCTCCGTACGTTGCTTAAACAGGAAGCTCGAGCGCCGGGGAAATGGATTGAAGATATACGGAAAACAAAGCAAAAACTAGAATTGATAGACGAAGATCGTTATCGAGGTGCGTTAGTGAGGGCAAGGGCAGAAGACACAGCTGCAGGGGAGGCGCCATCAAAACGAGCGCTGGGGTTCGAAAAAGCAAACGCTCAACGGAACCACATCGACCAAATAGATTGGGGCGGTATCTTGGCGGCGGACAACGACCACATCAAAGCAGCGTTCAACGCCCATTACCAAACCCTCTTCGCATCCCACACGGTAGACGCTATCACTTTTAAGAATAAGTTTCTGGCGACGATACCGCGTCTGGACGATGAAGTGAAAGAGAGATTAGAACTAAAGATAACTGAAACAGAAGTGGAGCACGCTATTGACAGTTTAAATGCCGGTAAATCGCCGGGACCGGATGGGTTCAGCGCGGGTTTTTACAAAGAATTTAAGTACGAAATCACACCTATTTTGAACGCAATTTATAACGATGCCTATACAGTAAATGCCCTGCCTCCGTCATATGGGTCATCCCACACCGTATTCATTCCTAAAACTGATGAAATAGACAAATTACGCCTGGTAACATCTTACAGACCCATAGCACTTACAAACGTTGAATATAAAATTTTTATGAAGGTTTTGGCCCGAAGGTTGCAAACGGTTATTAAGGATATAGTAGGACCACACCAAACGTGTGGGATAAAAGGGAGGTCAATAGTGACCAACATTCAAAAGGCGCGAAGTGTCCTTGAGTGTTGTGATGACTGGTATGGTCGGGTCGCCATGCTTCAGATCGACCTCGAAAAAGCATTCGACTGCGTCGATCACGAAATTTTGTTTTCCCTTTTAGAACATGTGAATGTTGGTTCAGTTATATGTAAGGGTGTGGCCCTGGCGTACCGTAACTGCACGACGAGAGTGATTATTAATAAGAGTCTGGGAGCCCCCATTCGACTGCAGCGTTCGGTGCGACAGGGCTGTCCCCTCAGCCCTCTTTTGTTTTGCATTTATATTGAGGCATTGTGCATGAAACTTATGAATAATGTCAACATTAGTGCGTTTAGGTTACAAGCAGCCGAAGTGAAGCTGCTCGCGTATGCAGACGACATCGTTATTTTTACGGTTGACCAGGAGAGTATCACCGAGGCTGTCAAATGTATCCGTGAGTTCTCTCAAGTTACCGGTAGCGGGGTGAACTGGGCCAAGTGCCTTGGGCTCTGGCATGGACAGTGGCCGTCGAAACCAGATCGCTTTGCCAATGTTACGTGGACAGACACACCGACCAAGTACTTGGGCGTCGAGCTGGATGCCTACCGCGAAAGCGAGCATTATTGGAAAGGGCAAATGACCGAACTGCGGGAGAGAGCCGAGAAGTGGAAAGGCGCCAACATGTCGATTTTTGCCAGAGCTACTGTATGCAATCTTTTTTTTTATCAGCAAACTTTGGTTCGCAATGCAAGTTTTGAGTTGTTCGCGCGTAAACGTATAGAAGTTACACAGGATTTTCGCCGTTTTTGTTTGGGCAGGTAATGGAACGCTGCAGCAGGACGAATTTGTTCCGTCGGGTAAAAGACGGCGGTTTGGGACTCGGCCATCTGTTTTTACGGCAGGTGGTCAACCGGTTTTTGTTTTTTCGGGATGCTTCGGACCCTTTCTTACGCACCGTCTGCCAAGTTAGGCTACGGCGCCTACTGCCGGAGTTTGTTGTCTCCACCGAAGAAGCTACGGGTGGGATTTTTGGTTATTACAGGGAGGTCGTCGCTAGTGTAAGACTTCTTTCAGTGCGTTTTTCTAATGAATATTTGTCCACTGTAAAACGAAAAAAGCTGTATCGCGATTTATGTGACATTGTTTTGCCACAACCCTTGTACAGAACCTTATACAGTGGAGGTCCGGGCAGAGATGTCTTGAAGAGAGTAAAGAAAATTCAGGTGTCGCCAGGAGCTAAGACATTTTTCTTTAAATTACACACCGGAACATTATCAGTAAAGAAGTTTTTGGAGGAAAGGGATTTTTTTTTACCGTGGGGGGCGCACTGTTTAATCTGCAAGCAGCCGGAAACAATAGACCATGTTTTTTTGCATTGTTGGGAAGGGGTTTATTTCTGGGATGTTTTGCAACGTACGATAAAGAAAGAATTTCCACTAGACTCCCACGGCATCCGGTATTTAAGCATTGATAATGAAGATTGCGTTCCGTATGATTTAATCATGCTCATGGGCCTCCACTCTATATGGCGCTCCAGAATGGCGGGCTATCACTGCGACAGGGATGCTCGACCCGCTAGAATATACTTTCGAGAAGGTGTGAATTGGTTTATTGCCATACAGAAAGTGGCTGCTGAACCTCCCGAATGGCTCTCAAGGGTAGAGCCTTTGCTGTCGTTGCGGGAGTTTTAATGTACTGAGACGAAGCCAGCCTGACATTGGCTGATTATGACCTTCCAATATGTACTTTGTTTTGTGTTATTCGTGTTGTGTTCTTGTGAAATGGTATGAACCAAAGCCAGGAAATAAAGAAAAAAAAAAAAACCTCGTGGCTGAGTGGCAGCGTCTCCGTCTCACACTCCGGAGACCCTGTTTCGATTCCCACCCAGCCCATCTTGGAACTTGCTTTTTGTTTATGAAGTGCATGTTTATTTATGAAGTGCATGCCACCGGCTTTTCTGCGACACGAGCTCCTTAACGCTACCGCGTTAAAACTGTGTATGGTTCACAGTTTTGTGATACAAGTTCAAGTTTGCTCCGTTATACGTCCAACAATCGCGGCATGCACTGGTAGGCCGCCCGCTCGTCACTGAGAATGGTGGTGGACGGACGTTTGCGAGTCGCCGAGTCCCGCCGGTCGACCCATGAAGAGTTGCAGCTCCTTTGTGGTCATCCATACCATACCGAAAATCCATGGTCCGCTTTGATCACGCCGCCGTCCTGCGTGGAGGAATATATTATCACCTGCCAAAAGAAGGCCGCGGTTATATTTCCTCTTACAGCGCATATGCCGCCCATCGGAGGTTGCAGCCGGACCTCGCGGATGTAGTTGCACCAGTTCCTGGGGAGGTGGTGGAGGGTGACAGTTCCTGGCCCTACGGGGCTGGGACTAAAACCCCTCTATCTGGAAAGTAGCGAAACTCTCCTCCCTTCGGCTGCTTTCCTCCTCGATTCTCCTCTGATTTCACACTCCCACAGGCGGGAGCGCTGCGCACGGCACGCTGAACCTGCCTGCGCTCGAGGGGCGCCGCGGAAGGGTCAATGGTAGTGAATGGCGGGGGCTTGTTGTGCTGCCTTTTAAAGAGTTCTTTTAAATGTGCTTTGCACAGATAAATATATAATCAATTTGAAAATGTTATGTTTGTTTTAAGCGGCACATATTGCTCGCGACAACAAAGAAGGAAGGAGAAGACACGTTCAAAACGGCAAGAGAGAGAGAGGGAGAGAAAACTTTTAATTAATAATCAGTAAGAATTCGCAGGAGCTGGGTGGTCGGTGCCCCTAGTCCAGGGCTCCGCTGGCAGCAGTTGACTTGCGGACTAGCTGGATAATCCAGGCTTGCTGGTCCAGGTTGTCGCTGGTCAGGGCCGCCTCCCACTGCTCGTGTGTCGGGCATGGTACTAGTAATGTTGGGTCATGTTTGTCCTGGCATTCCCAAGAGATGTGATAGAGTGTGGGGCTTGCACCGCACCAAGGACAGTAACTCGTGTATTTTGTTGGGCTTATCTTATTTAAAATGTGAAGATTAGGGAATGTGTTTGTTTGTATTTTTCTCCATTCTATAGCGTCCGAAGAAGGAAGTTGTTTGTGTGGTGGTGAGAAAATTCTTCTTTCTAACCGTAGGTGTTCCAGCCTGTCGCAGTAGGTTCCTAGGAGAGAGGTGGGGTAGGGATGGGGATCCGCCCGGTTTGTGAAAGCTCGGGCTAGATCATTCGCTACCTCATTTCCTTCTAGGCCTTCGTGTCCAGGTGTCCATGCAATTGTGTGCATCTGGGAGATGGAACGTAATATTGCACACGCTCTTCTGTGGGGTTTTCCGGCCAGGTAGTCCCTGCAGGCTGGTTGGGAGTCCGTCACTACGTGTGATGACTTCTTTTGGTGGTCTTGTGTTTTTATGGTGACAGCTATGCCAGTGATTCCGCTTCCGCAGGATCCTTGGCATAGATCGAAGCCTGAATAATTGGCCTCTTCTGGTGGTCAACTGCAGCTATTGTGAACTTGCCAGGCTCGCCGTAAGCCCCTATGTCCACGTAGACAACTTCCGCGTCTTTAGACAATTGTTTTTCCAATGATTTGACTCTGGCTTTCCTTCGACCCTTCTGTAACTCATGGTGCATGTGCTTGGGTATCGGGTTCACATAGATGTTGTTTCTTGTGGATGTCGGAATTTGTGATTTGATATCGGAAGTTCTTAGTGCCTGCCATAGCCCTAGTTTTGACAGGATTTCCCTACCCGCCTGCGTTGTTGTTAGGCGTTGTTTCTGACTCTCTAGAACCGCCTCCTTGAGCTCCTCGAAGTTGTTGTGCACTCCGAGTGCCCAAAGACGTTCCGTTGATGTTGTTGGCGGGAGGTTAGGGCCGTTTTATAGGCTCCTCTTATGATAGTGTCAATGGCCCTTTTATCAGTGATTCTAAATTCGTGATATGGGAGCCCGTAGGTAATCCTGCTAACGACTAGGGCTTGTACAAGGCGGAGGGTGTCCTCCTCCCTCATCCCTTTCCGGTGCCAGGTCACCCTTCTAATCATTCTGGAAATTTGGTTGACTGTGGTTTTGAGTGTTTTGATTGTATACTCCACTCTCAAATTTCTTTGCAACCACAGCCCCAAAACTCTGATCTTGTCCTTCTCTTGAATTGTCTGGTCTCCTAGAGAGAGCTGAATTTCTCCTGGGGACTTGTAATTTCTTCTGTGTAGCCTGATAAGTTCGGATTTTTCTGGGGAGCATTGAAGACCGCTCTCCCCGGCAAATTCCTCGACTAGGTCGACGGCAAGAAATGTTTGCACTCAGCATCGCGCTCGGGTACTCTGAAGCATCAAGAACGGGAAATAAACTGAGCAGGCAGTTAGGGTGTAATCTGTGTTGGGTGACAGATAGATGACCCTGAGTGAGGGCCAATGCCCCCTTCAGAAATCTTCTGCATCTTTGCGCGTGAGCGGCAAACCGGCGAATTCTGACATCGATCGCTTCTGGCTAACCTATAGACCGTTTTATCATGGGCGCTGCCATTTTGTGTATGTGGCGCTATCTAGCGGCCGAGTTGTGAACAACCGCCATGCTGGTATGTGGGGTCCCATCCGCGGAGCAGGCGACAAGTAGCGGCAATCGGCATTTTGGAGCTTTCGCGCGCAAATTTTTGCTTTCTGAAAGTACCTAGCTGAAAGAAAAAAAAGTTTTCAGTAGCAGCGAAGCCATTCGGTCAGAAATGACAAAAAATTATGCTCCTGATCAGGTCGGCTGAAGGCTACAAGCCTGATTACAATTAGTGTGTAACTTTTATGTGGCACAGAGAGGCGGCGGCTCACCACTGGCAGGGATGGCAGCTTTCGATCTACTTTTTATTCTTAAATGATTTCTAGAGACGGCTTATCGTAACAATTTGAGGAAAGAAAGAAAGCGAATGTAGCCGTTTCATGTCACGTTTAGGAGCAATGCTAATCGTGTTAGATTTGTTGGGTCAACCGATCATTCATATACTCGTCACTGCTTAAGCGGCTACTGTGGAAGTTCCCACACCTCCACTGGGGTTCTATTCTTAAGTATCCATTATCCATTTCAGATCCAATTACTCTACCCTGGCTACTTTTGTTGGGTGACAATCAGGCAGGGTGTTCAAGCGTCCACTACCAGGCAATCGGATTTCAGCATTGCCTACATGACTCAACCACCTGTTTGCCGGTATGTGCGGGGTGTGGCGATGACTTGTCAACAGCGGAAGCTGCTATCCTGCAATTTCTGTGACTGGACGTTAGTTGCGTTTATCTGACGCTGCCGTCATGCTGACATTAAAATACAAGATAAAATGAACAAATGATACCTATGGAATAGGGACCTTAAATTATGTCCCATAATGACCTCATCGAAAGTTGCTTTTGTCAACAATTATATATAATTGTCCATTTTTCGTCGCAAGGTTTGCTTACTGCAAGCAATCGCTGCTATTCCTATGATCATATTCTCATTTATTATCGGCAGCAACATCTTACGAGTTAGATGCGTGTTTAAAAAAATTATTAAAAAATTACCAATTTATTAGTATATGGTTGTCCTCAAGTGGGACAGGTTCTTTCATACTTGCATTAACCTCAGGTGACTGAATCTAAATAGTTCTTTACCTGGCGGCATCTCGTAAATATTTGCCGCAAGGAATATCATCCGCTTGTTGCCCAAAGTCTGCCGTTGTTGCACGGGTATTCCGTTTTCCCGGTCGCTACTCTACAAATACATTGTTCGGAACTCACACGAAAGGCTGCCAAAGCGAAACATTTTCGGTTGGGGCTTGAAATTCAGAAGCTGCTCGTCTCGCCCAATCGAGTGAGTTGCAAGTGGAACAGTGTAGAGCAACACACGCGCATACCACCGCTTTTAATCTTTTATCTTCTGTTAATCATCTCCTTTTGGTTGTTATTTTTCTGTTAATGCAAACAACTGAGTAAAAAAGAAAAAAAGATTGCGTTAACCACGGCAGCTCTTAGCAGCTGAACTGCGGCCGGCGGAAATGAAACGATCAGGGAAATGAAGGAAAGAAAGGGGCGAAAAAAGAAAGAACAGGGAAAGAAAGCACATCGCTCACATCAGCTAATCGGCTTAGATACTTTGCGGCTATTCACGACACACTGTGTGCAAAAGACTGCAACGTGTGCCCTTTCTCCGTAGAATGCCCTGCCGCCCCCGCTGCTATCCCCGCGTCCCCACATACCAGACAGGAGGAGCCGCGCAGCGCGCTCCGGTTCGAGGCTATTTTCCTCCTCGCCGCGAAAACGGTCTATATGCAAACGCGTTGATTGTTTTATGCTTTCATTTTCGAATGGCATCTGTAAGAAAACGATGAAGTAATGTTCCTACAGCTGCTAATCAGAGGCAGTGTAGGTGCAAAAAGTGGCTTTTATTTCTTCGCAAAATCAATTCATCAGCAAAGTGACTCAGGCAAAATAGCGTCTTATTTTATTGGCTCAACACTGGTTTGCTTTAAAGGTCGTAAGATGTGGCGCATACAAAATACACAGTTCCAAATACAAAAGAAATGTAGCGATAAACACTGTTGCACATTGGAACCAAGTAGCATCTTTGATTTTACTGACACAGCACTGGTCGCTTTGAAAAGAGTCCTAAGACATGGCGCAGGCACATTAATTCAAAGCACACATTTCCAAACAAAAACAAATGCACAGAAAAACACTGTTAGACAATTGGAAGATGCTGAGAACCCTTAACGAAATGAAAATATATGAAAATGAAGCGCAAGCAAAAATTTTCGTACAAACATTTTTCACACACGCTGCAATCCAATTTTAATTTCGATGATAATAAGCTTCTGATATGCACGAGAATATCTTCAAAAGATGCAAGCAGTTAGCAGAAATTTTGAAGTATTTACAGATTCATTCAGGCGACATGCAAAATAATGATTGTATACAGATTTTCAAACCACAACTTTCACAAATGTTTCGAATTAATAAAACATGAAATTATGAATGCATACTGTCACCGAATCTGAGCTGCTGCGACCCGCATGCCTACGCTTTTGCTACCGCATTTACTGCTAGTCACTGGGGATAATTTGGAGGCTTCATCTGGGACAAGAATCTGGACCCGTACTTTCGCGAAAACACTCACAATCTCTTTTACAACATCGTGGCAGGCTAGGAAGTAAGATACCAATGAAATGCTATCTTTTATCCGGGCCTGCAGTTGTGCAGTGCTGATTGAATTTTTGAGGAGAGCCTCTCTCTTACTGCGGAAAAAGTTCTCAGCAATTTTTACAGTTTCGATGACGGCTGGTGATGGGCTCGTCAGTGACATGTGAGACTGTGAAAAGTTCTTCAACTCAATTAACCTTGCCGGTGCCGTGTTGGTAATCAGCGAAGCGCGGCAGTCGTTCTGTTCTACGTTCTGTTTCTGTTCTACTTGAACACTGAAACGCGCAGCAGCACGGCATCGCGCGCACGAAACTGCACGCACGCAAGCCACAGGAACGCACGACGAGGCACTTTAATGGCGGCAGTGAGAAAATAAAAAACAAGCAAAACAAGATTTTGCGTGCGCTGATGACGTTTGGTGACTTGTTAGCAACGTGAGGGGGCCCGGCAGCCAACGACAAACCAGAAAAGCCGCCCTCACTCTCTCTTTGGAAAGGGTAGCGTAGAGAAGCGAGGAGGAAAGCGCCGGGAGAGGGAAACGGCGGCAAAGATCTTACTTTCCAAGATAGAGGGGTTTTAGCTGGGATGGTAGGTCAACGCCGCTTGCGGCGGGGGCTAGCAAGCCACCGGATTTTATCTGTTGTAGGCCGTCATTGCAACCGCCACTGCTCCGGTGGTGGACGACCGCGTCTTTCTCTCCCTCTTCTTTTTCCTTTCTTTATTTTCTCTTCTGTCCACACGAGCCAGCGGAGGTGCCTCAGCTACAGAGCCAGTAGCAAGCCCGTGCATTTTCTTTTCCTTCTTCCTACAGCCACAACAATTAACAATTCAACAGCACCATGCCTGCACGACGCACGTCTGCTTGCCGATTCCATTGCCCTCCATGCTGCTGATCGACGCGTTCTTGGCCATACAGTACATGAGATCGCGACAGCTTAACATTTGGGCGGCCGAGGCTATCCTTGCGAAGAAATTTGTGTCTCGAATACCAGCCGCCAAACCACCGAAAGAAGAACGAAAGCTAAGCGAAAGATCAAGGAAAAATTGCGAACGCACAGACACAATCGGCGCGGGGACGACTTATATTTATAATAGACGTATTTAAAAACCTTGTTGTGAGGTCTTTCACACTACACGCAAAAGCCGTGCCCAAAAGTGCCCAAAAGTATGTTGACCCACGGCCGGTCTCGAGGGAGAGAGCGCGCGCTCTCCCTCGAGACCGGCCGTGGTTGCCCAAACCAAACCCAAACCTTGCTAC
>JAJIZL010100223.1:0-20519 GCA_023969395.1 Amblyomma maculatum | reverse complement strand
GGTTCCTAGGACACATCGTTAGTAAAGATGTTCGTCCAGACCCGGAAAAACAGCTGCAATCGTACAATTTCCACCACCTTCCGGCAAGAAAGCTGTGCGCTAATTCTTTGAGCTGTGCCCTTATTACCGACGATTTCTCAGAACGTTTCACGCACCGCCGAACCATTGACGCAGCTTACAAAGGCTAATGTACCTTTTTAATGGGAAACGCCGCAAGGAGAAGCCTTCGATGAAACTAAGCGCCGCCTGCAGTACCCTCTTGTACTTGGCAAATTTAATGAAAAACGCCGGCACCAAAATTCATACCGACGCGAGTAGTGTGGGCCTAGGAGCCGTTATCATCCAGAAGAGTGCCGGACAGGAGAAAGTAATCGCCTACGCTAGCAGGTCCCTCACAAAATCCGAAGTCAATTACACGACGGCCGAGAAAGAGTGCCTCGCGACCATCTGGGCCACTTCTAAGTACCGTCCACACCAATACGGCCGACCATTCAAGGTAGTAAGCGACCACCTCGCGCTTTGCTGGCTGGCTTGTTTGTAAGGCCCCTCCGGCCGCCTTGATGGAGCCTACGACTTCAAGAATTTGACTTGACTGTAGTCTATAAGTAGTGCCGCAAGCATTCCGACGCAGACTGCTCATCCCGCGCTCCTGTCGACGCTCCCACAAAGAACTATGACGCCTTTCTGAGACCAGTAAACGCCAGCGGTTTTGCACAAACGCAGCGATCAGATCCTCAGCTGAAAAACCTAGCCGATTACTTGGAAGGCAAGACCGCTTCATGTCCTCCTGTGTTTAGGCATCAGCTGCCGTCGCTCCCCTTAAGCAATGACGTCCTCGTAAAGAAGAACTTTGCTCCCAACAAGACCACACAGCTTCTTATCGTGCCTAAAAGCCCCAGGCAGAAAATTCTTCATGCGTTATACGACGAGCCAACAGCAGGGCATCCAGGGTTTGCGCGCACGTTGCATCGAGTCCAGAAATACTACTAGCCACGACTGCCTACCAAAGTTGCACGATATGTGATAATGTGTCGTGAGTGCCATCGACGCAAGACGCCGCCGATCAGACCAGCTCAGCTACTGAACTTGATACCGCCCCAACCCTGCCCTTTCAACAAATTGGGATGGCTCACCTCGGCCCCTCTCCATCTTCATCTGCGGATAACAAGTGGATCATCGTGGCCACCGACTACATTACCAACAACGCAGAAGCAAAAGCACTGCCCAGTGGTACTGCGGCTGAAGTCACTAAATTTTTTGTCGAACAAATTTTCTTGAGGCACGGTGCTCCAGAAGTGTTTATCACGGACAGGGGAACGACATTCATGGCAGAGCTGACGCAAGCTATCCTTGAATACAGTGATACAAGCCATCGACGAACTACTGCGTATCATCCTCAGATAAATGGTCTTACGGAGCGTCTCAACAAAACGATTGCGGACATGACTGCAATTTACGTCGACGCCAAACACAAGACATGAAACACCATTGTACCCTACGTCATCTTCGCTTATAATACTGCCGTCCAGGAGACAACCAAGTTGTCCCCGTTAAGCCTTGTGTACGGTAGGGAGCCCTCGATGACTGTCGACGCAATACTGCTGCCCCTAATTGACGAGGGGAACCTGGAAATCCCCGCCTACTTTCAACGTGCAAAGGAAGCCCGAAGATTCGCCCGAATGCTCATTAAAGATCAGCAACGAACTGACTCCCGACGTTACAACTTATGACGACGCGATGCTGAGCACAAGCTGGGAGATCAAGGCTGGGTTTGGACGCAGATTTGCCGCCGCAGGCTGAGCGAAAAGCTTTTGCGCCGATACTTCGGTCCTTACAGGGCGTTTCGCCGACTAGGACAATTGAACTACGAGGTCGTTCCCGATAGCGCGACGGCATTACAGCGGCACCGAGCGCACCCAGAAATTGTGCATGTTGTACGCCTTAAGCCATATTACTCTCGCTAAAAGCTATTCATGTTTTCTTCGCAATGTTTATGTTAATTCATGTCTATTTTTACCCATAAAAGCAATGTTCTTTAACGGGGGAGTAATGCCGCGAACAATTTAATTCAGTGTTCTCATTATACGGCCACTCGCATGCGGCTTTATCATTGCGATTCTAGCGCGCTTATCGATTCGGTATTTTGTGTTTGTTCATGCTCGTTTTCCCGAGACGACGCTTTATCATTTTATTTGTCGCGAAAAATGTGTCGGTACGTATTTCGAAGATTCCAGCCGTTCGCATGTGTTTCTACAACGTTCTAGGTCATGCTAGAACCAACTGCAGCTTTATCTAGATCTCTTCTCGCCGCCATTAAATTCAATTTTGACAAGTGAAACGGGCATTCTTAGTTCGACGATCGACGAGAAGGTTTGTGGCTATCGCCGTAGCCAAGTGCTCAGCTTTTTTGCGGGAGCAAGTCATCCCAATAGCTTCACTGCACTCCAAGGCTCTTCATTTGTGTCGTAGACCGTGTCACCATCACGTGACAATATGGCGTCGAGTGAAATCGCTGAGGACTTTCCCTGTTTGACTCGTACGGGTCGCCACCATAAAGTCGTGATAGCGGCTCCCAGGCACCGAAACTAAGGTTGTCCTAGTCCAGCGTGTCTAACGCGGGATCCATCAGTCCGAGAAGATTGGATTTCAATCTAAGCCCCCATATGAATTGTGAAGCGCGCGTTGCAGCGCGTTTCACCTATGGCATGGCCATGTCGTGTATTTTCCTGACGTCACAGAACCCGTCCATCAGTCAGCGGCTTATGTGACCTGTCGGAGCCGTGTCCTTAATATTTCGCTCACAGCCTCGGCGCCGAGCACGCACACTGATGATATTTTGGAGCATGGAATTTTTGAGTCTGTCACGATAAAATGTTACTGATTAAGCGAGAGTAGCAAACTTAATGGCGGCTAAAGGCGACCCGTAAAGGTAGCCGGAAACGGGAGCTATTAACGCTTCAGTGTCGTGCCTTTAAAGCCACACATTTTCTTCCTGTATTAGTGAAGTTACTTTTGTGTCTCTCTCCGTTTCGGGAACGGCAGCATTTTCTCGCAGTCGCATTTTATTTTGGACGTTCTGGGGCCGCGTATACGCTATGAAATTTACGGGTTACGGCCTACTCATTTTAATTCCACGCTCTCGATATTTCAGCGCAGTGGGCAAACTTATGTGTTTAAATTAAAACAATGAGAAGTAATATTTCAGCGTAGTATTTAGGCAAAGAATAAATAAAACCACGAAACCAAAGCGGTGCAATATAAAGGTTGAAATGAAAACAAAAACTTCATTATAGGAAGCATGAAAAAAGGTATGATTATGTTCAAACTTATCGTAAGTATGAATAAATCAGATGTGAAGCAAACAGTGAAAACAATCTACTGTAAAAAACTAAATACCAATGGTTATGACCATGTGTTATTGCTTCGAAAACAAAACAAAGCTATGGAAGGGTGTTGTTGACCTCTAGATTGCTGACTGCAGTGCAGCAGTTAAAGGAAAGGAATTTGGATGAGTTTACTCATACTTAATGTGCATCGTCTATATACAGGGCCTTATTATTACAAAGTTTCCAGGAGAAAAGCTTTGTATCGCCTCTTGCTTTGAAGCCGGATGCAAATGTTCTAAATTCAATTCCTGGTGGCACGACAAAAGTAACATACCAGTGTGGGATTTTTCGGCATGGCACTACTTATCCGGAGCCAGAGTAGTGTTCGTGCGTTCCATGTGCGCCTGAGAAAGAAATGCCTGACTTTTCCGCTTCAAATGAAGTCCCAACAACCCCGGCTGCGGTAAGTACTGAAGGTACGATGAGAAGGGCATAGTAATCGAATACGAGTACTGAAGTTACAATGAAAAGGATATGAGAAAATAATGACACATGTGCCTTTATCAGACGGTAATAAAGACTATGGCAGCAACAAACGATATTCAAGGATGCTGCTGGCTTGGAAGAGGTACGGACCGGCACTTCGGCTTTTCCCCCGCAGAAGATGTTTATGGGACACCCGTTCCCACCTGCGTGTAACTGTTACCAAAGAGCAGATGGATACCTCGTTCTGGCGGCCCGCGCCTGTGTTTTTTCATCTCAGAAACACTTGGTACTAAAGGGTAGCAAAACGATTTGAGATGTCTCTCAGGCGCACATTGCACGTATACAGAAAGGCTACAGCTATTTAAAAGGAAAGAAGCCACGGCAATGCGTGCACATTTGCGCTATACAGCGGAGAAAGGTAATTAAAAAAATAACAAATTAAGAAACAGACTACATTTTACGTTTGTTCTTTTTGAGTTTGGTTCCTTAACATATATAGAGTAAGCATACACAGTGTTTGCCATTGGGACAGTCATATGTCTGGTGAGGGAAATAACAAAAAAGGGCACCAAATTGAGTATATTACTGTAAGTTTCAAATAAGGTGCTGAATTAAATAACGCGGTCAATGGCTCATATATGTTTCATCTGGTGAACCTGGTTGCCGCTTAAGCTTGTTGTAGCTATCGATGACAAAAGTATGCTGCAGTCTATGCTCGAAACCTCTTTATCTAAATTTTTCTGTACCCAGAAGACAAAATGCCTTTTGCAACAACTTCTTCTGTAGTGATTTGGGTTTTGGCAACGAACGCTTAACCCAGACGCGTGGCATGTTAAAAGCTGACTATTCACCTTACCCTATATATTAAGGATGAATACTACACTCTATACCGCATATGAATTAACCGCGCAAGAGAAAAACGCCAGAGTAACTCGCCTTTCTGTGTCAACTTCGCCGAGAAAACAATTTGAGAATGGTTGGTGCGAATTGTCCATTCTGATTACTTTACAGGCACTTTGTCCGAACTCTCGTAAAGCACGAGTTTCTTTAGAAATAAATATAGATCCTAAAATCGTCGTTTCCAAATAACTGTTGCAGGATTATTTTCTGCGCGTAAACAGTTAGCATCAATAACAGACTTCTGGCGCTAAATTATAGTTAAAAACTAAAGGGTACGACCTCCATTATACACAATGGAAAACGCACTTTGCTGCTACGTCAACACTATAGATGTAAGGTCTTTACACAGTAGGTGCTGCTTGTTTCTTGTCTGCTATTTCCGAAGGCTCGCATGAACAAGCACTCCGCCATTCGTCATTTCGAAATGAACGGGTTGAGAGTACTTACCCCACGTTCTTAATGAGAATGCAATAATTGGCAGATCTGTCGTTAGGGATGTGTGCGGTACCCGTTAGTGTTGCTAATTACTTGGTAATGTAAGAAACGCGGGCCGTAAACAGGGAGAGCCTGATTGCCTGCTGTACAAGTGGATGTTGTTGTCACACCAGTGCTACTCTAGTCGCCGAAGAAAAACCATGATGTCTGGTCCGCTCCGCCACATGGCCCTAGATAAACACAGTTATGATTTGATAGTGTTCATGACCCCGTTGTCTTCAAGGTACACCTTCGACGGTTTAAGAAAAAAATCATGTACATGGTTCTGGCAGGCGGCAGGTGGCATGCGCGGCCATTCAGTAGTCGTAGGGCGGTGCGATAGGATATGATTACACGACACGGCCTATTTGGCAGAAAGCGTAAGCTCGGACTTCGCCTTTAAAATCGGTGGGTGATTCCAGAATCTCTAGACTTCCAGTGCCCTTAAATAGGCAAGCTGCCCCAAGGTTCCGTAGGCACGTTATTACGGCTTGAATAATAAGTGGTTTTATACCCACGTGGAGCTTTCTTCCATACAACGTGGTAACTTACTGCTGCACACTAACGAGTATTTTTGTGTTATAAAGGCAGATATTAAAAGTTCTGTAAATCAGCGAGGAGCAAAATGCACGTTCACAAGCGGGAATATGCAAGGGAAGTCCACAAAAGGGGGCTACTGAGGGAGTCGTTGACCACCTCACAAAGCGGAACTTATATGTTTCCCTTGCTTGCTCTAGCCGAGGGCTTACACGTAGTCTCCTCGCACAGGAATTGTATTTTCCCCGAGCGGAGAGTCGTGAACCACCAGGAGTGGTTATGCACTCACAATGGAATAGTGGTATTAGAACAACGGCAGCTCCCCTATCCCTAAAAAAATAGCGCATTTTGTTTTTCTTAGCATGTCAATAAACAATAACTTGTTCCTAAATATTTCACAATTGGCAAACGCATTATTCACAATGGATTATTAAGCTAAAGTGGATAACAAAAAGTTTGACACTTGTATGAAGGCGAAACCTCGCTCGTGCTGTGACAGGCAGTTGGAAAACACGTTTTGCGGTAGGTCACGTCGTGTAGCAAGGTGATTAGGGTATACAGTTGGAGGCACACAGGTCGTTAATGTCCTTATCACTAATTAGATCCGCAGATGCATGGTAACTAGCTAACAAAAGGGTATGACATCACCTGCAAAGTTATAAGTTCAACACTTGCGGCACAATTTGAATCACAAAGAGATGACAACTGGCGTCACATTCATGTCCGTTAGTGATGCCTTAAGCGAAAATGGCGAGTAAGAGGTGATACTGGGGGAAGCGTTCTGCACGAGCATCTGTTGTGCTTTCCGTGCCCTAATCGTCGCTTTGAAGGCTCAACAGCAGGTGATCGGCCTCCCAGTTGCGGATCTGAGCGAAGGACTCGAACCCTCGACCTAATCTGGCGCTCGAACGGTCATACGATGCATAGCCCTGCTTTTTTGTCTGGGTATGTCTTTGGTTTGACATTGGCTGTCTTGAAGTTCAAGCGGGCAAAGCAAGGTTAAACTGCATCTCATGCCTGAAACAACAGAGCTATTCCTCAAAAAACACGTCGTGGGCTTGCGTATGTCAATCATTTTAGTACCCCAACACTATACATCATCGATGATTTTGTTCAGTGGCGAACAGTCCGCCCCTTCTGAGCTGGTTCTTTACAAAATTGAAATTGCTACGTCAACCAAAGCCTCTGTATAATAAGAACATGTGTCAGCACGTGAAAGAAATATATGCAGAGTGATTAGCGGTTACACTTTCTCAATATCTAGAAATGCATTACTCAAGTATTCTACCGGTGCTTAGTATACGCTCCACGTATCGTGGAGGTTGCACCGCCTAGTGGCGGCATCACAAAACGCAGGTGGGGCTTCCCCGGTGGCCTTTCTCCTTGAGTTTCTATGCTGTCGAAGGTTTTGACACACAAAAATTGCGTTCTTTCGGTTCATACGCTTCAACTGGAACTTTGGTCATGTCTAGAAGCAAGTCTCTCTCTCTAAAGGATAGAAAAGGTCCCTTGGAATACGTTTCTTCAAGTTTATTGGCTGGCCTTACGAACAGGAGCAATGACAACAGTGTCTTCTCTCTGGTAGATGAAAAAAATTTCAACTTACGTCTTGTTGCTTTTGTAATTATTTACTGCATCACTTTTATAGTGATGATATGAAAATCTTAATTGCCCTATTATGTCTTGCCCGTAAAGTAGCATCAGTTCGTTTTAACTGCTTTTTTTCTGGAGTCTTACGCGAAAGACAGCTGAACGCTTAAGGCGGAGTCACATTGCGGAAACAGTTGATCAACTCGATCCGTCAACAGCGTGTTCGCGTAGTGTGCAACCCTGTCACATCGCCCCAACACGAATTATTCAGAAACATGTCGTCGCTTCGCTCCAACAGCACGCGCGAACTTGTTCTTCGTCAGTTGGCAACGCCGGCTCAAAGTGCGAGAACTTACGGTTCGTTGCGGCGCCGATGTCAGAAACCGCCCATTTTGCTACAATTTCGCCGCAATTCATGCGCTATAGGCGGGTCTGTGAAAAATTAAGTAGCCAAATTGGCTGCTGCTTAGTCTGAACGTACTTTAACGATGAAGGAGGGCACGTAAATGCTTGAAGCCGGGCTTTGCTTGGCATCACACTGAGGTACCGCTCTCTTGCACCATCTTCAGCGCTGCTTTCTCGTGTACAAATTGCTGATTGGGGACAAAAATAGCAAATTTTAGCAAATGAAAATGTTCACGAGTATAGAGTTAACTACAATGAACTAAAATCGACAATTGCTTACATCGAAAGACGTGCGTACTATCATAACAAAGCAACGGGGGGACCCGGTCCGCCGAGCAATGCTACTAGTGGCCGGCAGCAGTCGTCGGCGCTACTTGTGATCAAATTAAGTATACGGCCGCCAAACGCGCGTCTTATCCAATGTATTTTACTGAGGTGGTCTTCCCTTTAAAGCGATGACAAAAAACGAATCTTTATTACTATTTTTAGGCCGCTCACTTACTCAGGAATGATGAGTACCGTCCTCCGAGACAGACTAGGCCTAGCGACCATGCAGTCCGGCAGGCAGGCAGCAGCGCATATCATCGACTGGTGCACCCGCGGCAGGCGCCGTTGCCGAAGCTCCGCGCTTTGTGCAGGCTTGCTGCCTGTTGCACAAGTACAGCAGGCAGTCCTGATAGTAACTTGTTTCTGATAAGAACGTGCACAGCATCAAACCAAGCAGCGCTACACAGCCGGCTCACGACTCCGTGGTCTCGGCAGTGGCGACGGAAAACGCGGACAATCGGCGCCGTCTGCAGCAGCCTTCGCAAGTTTTAGTGAATGAAAAGGTCAAATAAATATAGTTTTAATTGTAGTGAGGTGGGTGCTCGACGATTGTTAACATCACAGCATGTACGTACAATCCCCACGTGTGCCGGTGTGCGGCTGCAGAAATTTCGCTCGACTGCTCATGCCCTTGGCAACGGGATGAGCGACGGCCGCCGCGTGCGCTCGCCTGCATGCGCTGCCTGCAAGACGACACAACGTAGAAAATGGTTTGCAAGGAAACCTTCTGCAAAAAAAAAGCAACAACCTATCTGCAAGCAGGAAATGCGCAGGAATCAATCAATCAGCTTAAATAGAAGTACTTTGGTTGGTGTTTTGTCGTCCCGAAATTCGCCCGGCTGGCGAACAGGCCAAAACGCGCTGACGGACACTGTTTCCTGCTTGGTTGGTTGCAGAACATTGTTACACCGATGCAACACTGCAGTAACGCGTTCGGCTTCCCAGCTGTTCGTGCGGTGTGACATGCTGTTGAGCAACAAGTTGGTTCGTAAGCTTGTTGGCGGTTTGTTTGGTGAACTTGTTCGGTTGATGTGTGTTTCCGCGCTGTGACTCCGCCTTTATTGCCACAACAGAGATAGCATCATGTCCACATGCAATTCCTTTTTATTTAAAGTGAATGCAGCATGGGATCGGACCACGTCTGACACGTGGCTTTTGGAGCGTTTCTGAGCTCTTTGTGCACGCGCCTGCGTGTTTAACTGCTGGCGAGCTGAGAAGCGCTAATACTGTAAGCACGCTACTCGTTGGAAATTTGCGTATTCACAAAATGGTGTCCTGTACATTTTTTTTATTTGCGCAGATATTTAGGTCCCTAGCCGGCATGAAGACGGCACATTCATGTACGTTTAACGGCTTTGTGATTGTTTGATTATGACGCAGAAAATAGGTCATGAGTGTGATCTACTGAATGTCCTTATGCATTAGCGCCCCATTCGTAATTGGAAAGACATATTCGCCTGGATGCATTCCTAACACATCTTGTCAATTTGTGCTGGCGCCCAATTGCTTTCTCTGGGGCCTGTCCTCTGCGGTCTACCAAAAACTGCAGAATCTGCACCGAGCAGTTTGTGTATGGCGAAACATTTAATCACCAGAATGGCCTATCGTACCTACCTACTCTATTCCAGACTGTTCACAGATGTTCTATCCCAGGGACCTCTGAGCGGTATCAAGTGTAAATTTATTAATTTTAGTGGCAAGATGAATTTCATAAATGGATCACACCACGTTTAGCGCATCACATTCCATGTTTTAGGAACTCCTTGTGCACATCTATGTCTACGCAGACAATTCACGAGCCGTGAACCATTGCTAGTGTGTGAATAATATTCATTCTAGATTTTGCACATCTGGCTCTTAAGTTTTCTACAATATAATATAATAAAAAAACAGTGGTTATGTCAGTGCGCTATTGCTCCGGAAAATAAAATAAAGCTGTGAAAGGGCGTTTTAGGCCTCTAGATTGCTAACTGCAGTGGAGCAGCTAAAAGGAACGAATATAGGAATAGGAACGAAAAGGAATGAGTTTATTCATAGGTGAGGCGGACGGTCTGTATTATTATAATTTTTGCGGAGCAAACCTTTGTATCACCTATTGCGGTGATGCAGGACACAAAAGTTCAAAATTCAATTCGTGGTGGCGCGACAACAGCAACATACCAGTGTGGGATTTTTCGGCACGGCACTAGTTATCTGGTGGCCGTGTAGTGTTCGTCCATTCCCTGTGCGCGTGCAATTATATAAGTTAGCCTGAAAAAAGAATAACTGACTGTTATGTTCCAAATGAATGTTCCAATAACCCCGGCTGCAGTAAGTATGAAAGTTCTCAGGTGCACTATTCGAACACGATTACTGACGTTAAGATAAGAGCAGAAAAGATATATTTGAATATTGTTACGAGCAACAATATCACACACATCTTTATCGAGCTGTCATAACGACTATGGCAGCAACAAACGATATGAAATGATGCTGAAGGCTTGGAACAGGTACAGACCAGGCGCTCAGTCTTCTTCGCGAGAATACAATTCTATGGGACACCCGTTTCCGCCAAAGCTTAGCTGTTACCGACGGGCAGGTTTTTCCATACCACCAGGACACGTGGCGCTGCTGTGTAGTCAAAACATTGAGACGCCTCTCAGGCTCTCATTGCACGTATACAGAGAAGCTACAGTTATTTAAAAGGAAAGAAATCACAGCAATAGGTGGACACTTGCGCTATACATTGAGAGAAATGCAATGAAGAAACAAAATAAGGAACTAAGAAACAGACTACGCTTAGGTTGTTCTTTTTGTGTTAGGCCCCTCAAGCCACATATATTAAGTATAGACAATGATTGCCATTGGCATATCTTCTAGTGTGGTAACATAAAGAACAAAACAGCTATCGATGACAAAACGTATGCTGCTTTCTACGCTTCAAACCTTTATATATACATTCTTGTGTACCAAGAAGACAAAAATGTATTTTGTAACGAGGTCTTTTGTAGGGGTTTGAGTTTGGGCAGCGAGCGCTTAACCCAAGCAGGAACGTTTAAACCAGACGCATGGCATGGTAAATGCTGACTGTTTACCTTGCCTTAACTCTACGGCCCTGAGGGTAAAGACAAATAAATAAATAAATATACAAATAAATAAATAAATATTTTACGCATAAATATCATGCTCTTTACCCCTCGTGAAGTAACGGCGCAAAGGAAAAACCTATGAGAGACTCGCCTATCTATGACGTCTTCGCCCAGAAAAAATTTCAGAAGGGTTGATGCGAAGTTTCTTTCCTGGCTACTTTATAACAACACTTCTCTGAGTTCTATTAAAGCGGAAGTTTTTTAGAAATAAACAGACATCTGAAAATAGTCATTTCTAAATAACCATGTGAGGAATATTGCCTCCGCGAAAACAGTGAGTATCAATAATAGACTTCTGGCACTAAACGACAGTTAAAAACTATACAGTACGACCACTACTATACACAATGGAAAACCTACTTTGCTAGTACAACAACACTTCATATGTAAGGCCTTGACTCAGTAGGTGTTGTTTGTTTCGTGAGTGTTATTTTCGAGCGCTCGCATGACAAAGCACTCCGCCATTCATCATCCAGAAATGAACGGGTTCAGAGTATTTACCCGATGCTCTTTATGACAACGCAATAAGCGGGCAAAACACTCGTTGAAGAGATGTGCTCGGTACTCGGTAGCGTTGATAACTACTTGGTAATGCTAGAAAAGCGGGCCGTATGCAGGAAGACCCTACTGTAAAATGAAGTGTCGTTGTTGTCACAGTAGTCTTACTTCAGTCTAGTCGCCGAAGAATTAGTACGATGTCTGGTCCACTCCGCGTGGCTTTAGAAATGAACAGTTCTGACGCGATAGTGTTCGTAGCCCCGTTGCCTGTGAGGTCTTCGGCCCTTTCAGGAAAAAGTCATATGCATGATTCTGGCAGGTGGCAGGTGAATGCACAGCCACTCAGCAGTTGTATGGCGGTGCGATGGGATATGACAACATGACCCAGCCTCTTGGTTTGGCAGGAGGCGTAAGCTCGGACTTCGCCTTTGAGATCGGTGGGTTTTTCCACAATCTAGTCTTCCAGTGCTCTTGACTTTAACTAGGCAAGCTGCCTCGAGGTCCCGTAGGCACGTTCATACGGCTTGAATAACTAGTGGTTTTATACCTATGTGGAGCTTTCATTTATATACCATAGAAACCTACTGCTCCACACTAACGAGTTTGTGTTATAAAGGCGGATATTAGAAGATTTGTAAATCAGCGAGTAGCAAAATGCATATACGCAAGTAGGAATATGCAAGGGAAGCCCACAAAAGGGGGCAGTTGTTGAATACCTTACAAAACGGATCTTATAGGTTTCCTCTGCGTGTTCTAGCCCAGGGCTTACAGGTAGTCTCCTCGCATAAGGTAACGGTCAAGTGCTGTCGAAATTGAAAATAGGAAATCCTATTTTCCCCGAGCGGAGAGTCGTGAACCGTCAGAGACGGTTATGTACTCCCAATAGTATGGTTGTTTTAGAACTACAGTAGCTCCCTCATCCCCCCAAAATAGAAAAATCTTTACCACTCAGCATGTCAATATAAAATCCCTTGTTTGTAAAACATTTACAGTTTGGAAACACCTTATAAAATGCATTAATAAACTGAAATGCATAATATGATTCTTTCCGACACTTGCGTGAAGGCGAAAACGCGCTTGTGCAATGACACGCAGATCGAAAACGCGTGCTGCGGTAAGTCACGGGGGATAGCAAGGTGATTAAGATATTCAGTTGGAGACACATTAGTCGGTTAAGATCTTTACCGCTAATTAGAGCCATAGATGCATGACAACTAGGTAACGAAATGGTATGACATCACCTGCAGCGCGGAAAGGGCAAAGTTTGCGTCACGATTTGGAACGAAAGATAGCAAATCTTTCGGCACGTTAAGGTCCGTTAGTGATGCCTTAACAAATGGCATGTAAGAGGCGATAAGGTGGGAAGAGCCCTGGTACATGAGTATCTGTGTTTGCCATGCCCCTATTATCGCTTTGGTGGCTGGACAACAGCTGGTTGGCGTATTTGCTGACACGAGCGAAGGACTCGAACCCTCGACCTTTTCTGGCACTCGAGCTCTTCACCTCATGTACGGTTATACGACGCGTAGTCACGCATTTTAGTCTGGATGTGTGCTTGGTTTGACATTGGCTGACTTGACGGTCAAGAGGGCAAAACAAGGTTAAGCTGTAGGTAGCGTAAGATATTGCAGGGCTTCCGCTCTAAAAGCGCGAAGCTGCACTTGCGTACGCCAGTCATTCTTGCGCCGCAAGACTATAAAGTATCAATGATTTTCTTGACTGGCGAAAAGGCACTGGTTCATTACAAAATCAAAACTGCTCACCAAAGGTCAACCAAAGCATCTGGATGCTGAGAAATGTTGCATGAGGTGAACGATAAAAAGGGTTTGGTTTGGTTTGTGGGGTGTAACGCCCCAAAGCGACTGAGGCTATGAGAGACGCCGTAAGGGAGGACTCCGGAAATTTCGACCACCTGGGGTTCTTTAACGTGCACTGACATTGCACAGCACACGAGCGCCTGAAATTTCGCTCTCAGCGAAAAGCGGCTGCCGATGCCAGGATTTCATCTCGCATCCTTGGCTGCAGTAGTCGAGCTCCCTAACCACTGCGCCACCCCGGGAGAAAAAATGACAAATCTGCAGAGCGGTTAGCGGTTATATTTTATCAATATCTAGAAATGCCTTATTCAGGTGTTCTACCGGTACATAGTATAGGAAAGACAAGTGAGCATAATAAAACACGTTTCGGGGCACCAGGCAATAGATTCCATTAAACGGTGCGTATATTCAGGGTATGTACTATTTTATTCTTGCTCATCGTTATTTCTACTCTTTAAAGCGAATCATATAACATAGAAAATGTTAAACTGCAGTGTGGAACGCTTTGCAGGAGAGGTATGAGTCACCGTTTGACTTGCCTTCGAAACGTATGGGAATTTTAACTCGACATTTTAAAGGTCTCATTTTTCCGTATTACGCTGTTAGTGATAAGTAAAAAGTCACTACTATGAGTCTGGCATTTGGCACCTGAGACTGGCAGGTGATCAGTGTGGGGAAAATCATCACCTGAATAATTTGAGAGAACAAAAATGTCGACAAAACGAAGTTAAAGAGTTCTCCACGATATCTGGCACCAAAACCGTCTCAATCCTAACCTGTACTTAGCTCAGCTAAACACATGAACAGTATTCTGGCCGAAACGCCAGTAGTTCCTAAGCCACCACCACGTGTCCCAAGAACTTGAGCTCTTCCTCACCCTCTTGCAATCCTCCTCCCAATTTGGTGAGGGAAACGCGTATTGCCGTTCCCTGAAAACTCTAGCAACAGAAATGCCAGTTACGTCATTAAAAATAAAACACAACAAAACACAAGTGAAGGAAGCCTTACGGTTTATTCGAGCATACAACGCAGTAGGTAAATTTAATTGCATTATTGGGTTAAAATTTCTTACAGCAGAGAGCTTATACATATATCAGTTGCGTGCATCGCGCTGTCTTTGGTGCACACCGGGTGGAGGGCTAGATGTGATGGGGGTGTGGGGGGGGGGGCTGGCTCGCCAGCGTGCAAACAGACAGCTGTCAGCCGTAGGTTTGCCCGCCCGCTCGGCTGGAGTGGCTCCCGGTGCTTTGCCGGTGTTGCTAAAGGGTAGATTCCACACGCATTAGGATGCAACCTACCAGGTGACGCTTAGTAGGTGAAAACAAGTTGCATGATATTTGTTGTAGGAACCGGAATATGAGAACTTCTGCATGCTACCTTAAATCTGATGCTTTTGTTTTGTCTGTGGGCATGTTTCGCTGTCACATTGACGAAATGTCGTACTCTGTGCCACAACTATGAAATGTTCATTACTGTGAGGGAGGGTACTGATCAGGCGGGACTGGTGTCTCTTTAGAACTTTTGAGGTGAATATTGATTCCTTTCTAAAACTGGTAGGAAAGTACCTGAATACCACGTTTATTGGTTACAGAGAACGTTGCTATGTTCAGAAACGTGGAATTGGCATTGACTCAACTGTTGCGCGTGTGCAGTATCAAATATATTTCGCTAAGCTTGGGTGGTTGCTTCAGTCCCATGTTAGAAGTTCCCATGTTAGCGATGAGGGCATTGTACGTCATTTTAGATTAGTCTATGATTTCCTTGCGGTACGTGATCTTCTAGAGATGACTTGGTTGTAGTTGCAGACTCGATCCTAACTAGAATCAAAGAGATAATAAATTCATTTAACTTTTCTCAAGATTCAGTCCAGTTTTTATATATTCCCCTTATCTTAATGCTGTCGGTGACACTTGTTGGGCTTAAGAGCCTCGGTGCAAGAAGGCGCTGCTGCCTTACGACTACTCGCATTTGAAGCTTATTAAGCGAAACATACCAGCCACATGCCTTAGGTGATCCCTCCTCAAGTTATACCGCTAAGCTTTTATGTGAACTAAGTCCGCATCACTTAGAATTTATCACAATTAAAGCATTCATGAAATAATTTTGAATAACTGGCTGTGAATAATTTACTAATCACATAATCAAATTTATTACATCATTATCACATAATTGGTATGTAAACCATTGGAATAATACTGCTGTGATACTAAGTATGAGCACCACCTATGCATGGCATCAGGTGCAGGCCTGTCCTCTGCCACTGACCTGTGTTTACAATGCCTTGTGGGTACTTCCAGTGAGCGAACTTCCTGTTTGCTTGCATCTATATTTGATATGTAACCCAAGCTGTCCGCTTTATGCCTGGTATCCTGCCTTGAAATGGTACCTGAAATGGGTAGGTGCAAGCAATAAACGTTCTTTCTGTTTAATGTTGGGCTATCATTTTCTCATTACATGATACATTCTATCCTTGCTAAGGTAACTGGTGCACGTAGCAACAATGATTTTAACGAGAACATCTTTTGTAGAAACCATCGTAATTGTGTTCTTGAAACAAAAGCTTGAAACACTAACAGCAAATCCAAAATTTATTTTACTCAGTGTTTCAGGACCATCTCGGTCATTTTATCTGGGGCGACTGATGGTCGAGCTAGGCACAACAAGCAGCAGTCTTTGCATCCCCCTTTTCAACACGTTATGGAGCCCATTGACATAGGCAGAAGGTAGCCTTCCTGGATTCTTGTCACTGTTGACACAGTGCGCAGTATCAACCATGGCTCAACGTGTCGCCGTTTAAAGGATTGGGCTCTATGGCCAGTGCATTCAACTCATCAAAGGAGATTCTGTTATCGGCCCGTTTGCTGTGCTCGTGAGGGAGTTGCCTTCTGACGTCATTAAGCAGACGTCATTTTTATGGTACCTGATTCGCTGATAAAGTTTTTTTGTTTCATTTATATATGAGACCGGGTACCCGAAGCACTTTATTTTTGTAAATGACACCAGGTTGATTTTTTCAAGGGATGCGATATTATGGTGACGTTAGGAAGTGGCTAGTCATTGAAACAGACTCGCGAGACAATCAAACGTCGTGTTTTTGCAGAATGCATACCACCGCCTCACTGGCAACCCTCATGTATAAAAGCACAACGCGAGAGCACTTCGTTGTCTCGATATTTCTTGACTTTAAGATCACCGTTCTCGACATCCATCGCCAGTGGGCTTTGAGGCATTGGCGACGGCACGATGCTCAATCGGTTCTTCTTTCTCTGCCTCAACAACTCCTGTACTTTTTTTTAATCTCTCGGAGCAGAAGCTACAAGATAGGGGTATATTTTCGGTGACTGGGCCATTCTGGTGCTGACTTCTGCCAAGGCTTGCGAGGTAGGGCCAGACGTGAGCAGGGGAAAAAGGAGCATTGTAGCTGCATCGGGCAGACGGAACAGAAGAGCACAGTGATTGCGATAAAGATCGAGCAACCATTGAAAACAAACAAGACAGTAAGGCACCTAGTGCTAGGCCGCGAAATGCACTGCTAGAAGCTGCGTCGTCGTCTCTAGCTAGAAGCTGCGCGCCACCAAGCTCTGATTCCTTGCTAGGTCTCGCGAAGGTAAATCGAGAAACTATAGCAGCAGAGCAATGGCCAGATATAGCGCTCAAATTTATAACCAACCCAGTAAGAGAGGGCATGGCAAAGAAGAACATATCTAATCCGGAGCAAATCGGAGTTCTGTACCGCTAGGACAGACATTCCAAGAGAGTTAAGTTCGACCAGCTCACAGTGCTGCAAAAGTACTGCTCAGGCATCCTTAATTTGGGCCATGGGGGTGGATGGTGGGGACACCTTAGTGTGAAGAAAACTAAGGTAAGACTGCTACAGATATTCTACTGACCGGGGCTTTAGGGAGGTCGAAGAAATTTTCAAGAGTTATACTTGCCAGCGGGTTCGGAAAGAGGGCAAAGCTCTCACGAAGCTGGTGCTGGCAATCAGTGAAGCCTTTCGTCACCTCGGGGTAGACATATTGATCCACTCGCTGTGACTCAACCTGGAGGTCACTATATCGCTATATTTTGACAATCGTTTGCCCAGCGACCTGGTTCCCAGAGGTAGTTCCGCTCAAGGAACGGAACTCAGTGAATATTATGGGCGGGCTGTTGTCGGTATTGTCTCGGGTAGGCTTTCCAGCGGAGATACAGAGTGACCAATGAGGCGTTCTTACAAGCGCACTAACCACTGCTCTCTTGGAAAGGTGCGGCATCCACATTATTCATAGTTAAGTCAGGTACCATCAAACCAACCGAGTGGAAGCGTGGCACTCCGTTTTAAAACGGGTGCTTAGGTCATATGCTACAGGCATCGCAATGCCTGGGAGGCATGTCTGCCTGCAACTGTGCTCGCCTCTCGGTCAGTGTCTTGAGACCTCTGGCTTTAGCCCAGCAGAGCTTGCTTACGGACGATCGCTGAGGTCTCCACTCAAGATGTTAAAAGAAGCTTGGGAGGGTGCCGGAGATTACGCAACCGTTGTAGTGTTAAGCAGGCTGAAAGGGTTGAGATTGTGCAGGGAGCTTGTTGAGAGTAACATGAAGACCGCACAGTAGACGGCAACACGCTACTATGACAGAAAGGTGTGTCAACGTACATTTGCGGTGGGCGATAAGGTGTTGGTGGCTTCTGAGGCCAGCAAGTTGGACATGTAAAGGGAGGGGCCGGCTGAGGCAACCAGTAAGCTGTCTGACAGTAAATATGTGGTAAAGAGCTGAACGTTATAGCTCAGCTTGCACTTAGTTTACCGGAGGAGGTCGACACGGAGTTCGTGTTTCCGGGTGGTGACGCAGAATATCACTCAGTTGTCTGCAAGAGAAAATAAACGTAAACAATAGGTGAAAAAACAGCAACAGGACCAACTTCAATTACAACTTCTAGAGTACGAACACATTTTCGCGAATCGATCTGGAAAGAAGAATCTGTTAGAGCATGACATCGAGCTAACATCAAAGGAACCCATTCGTCATGTCTACCGAGTCTCTTCAAAGTAAAGAGAGATCCTGGCATCAGAGATCGAAAGCATGCTGGACTTGGAAGTTATTGTGCCCTCCGATAGTGAATATGCAGTAGAAGAAGGAAGGCACACCAGCCGTTAATAGCCGTTCTTTACTAAATTCCCAACATGGCGCTCACATTCCTCAAGGCACTACACTCTCGAGCTTCTTCCTTTTAGTCTTCTGAAGCCTCCGGCTCCAATCTTCAATACATTACCGGCCCCTAGGTAGCAACCGCCAATAGATACAGACGTTTAACTTGCCTGACCATAGTTCCGGTCCTTGAGGTAATAGAATTCGGCATGTGAGCACTATCCCGTCCTTGCACGTTATACATCTGCATAATACCTGTCTACCAACATCACTATCATTGAGATTGTGAGCCTTGTGCACTTGGCGAGGATGCAAACTGCGAAGAGCAAGAAGGTACTCATTGTGCTACCGTTTCCAGTCATGAATCATGACCCGGTGCCTGTGAACTCACAGATTTAGAAGATCCTTTTGTTGTGTTCTGCTGCTACTATCAAATATCCTTTTTCAAGCGTTTTACGCAGGCACCTCTTTACGATTCTTGTTAACTTTCCCAAAACCCCCTCCCCACCAGGTAGCTTTCTGGGCAATACATTTCTGCGTTATGCTATGACTAGAGTGGTAGCCTTTGACATGCTGCTGTCTAACAGAAATGTGATGTTTTTCTAGTTCCTTAGCTGCCCTTTTCAACGTCGTCGCGTTATCGAAATAGACGACCTGTGGATTCCCCGTCTAGCACAAAACCTCCTGAAAGCCATGAAGAAGGACTCTGCGGTAAGGTCCAGGACAAGCTTATGATGAATTGCCCTCACTGTGGCACAAATAAACAATGTGATGTACACTTTCCCCGTGTGACTGTCTTTAACGAAACTTGGTCCGACAAAAGTCAACACTTGTCCCTTCGAAAGGTCGAGTGTTCTGTAGCCTTGCACATGGAAGAGGTGTAGTCGGAGCGACAGGTGCATGGGAGCAGTGCTTAGTCAGTGTGACATGTGGGGCGAAGAGCATTCCGTATTGTTTGTCAGCGGCAACCTGACCAACCGAGAGCAGGTGTACAGCACAGCACATCGGAGAATGAGTGTGCTTATTTGGTTTGGGCAACCCAAAAGCTGCGCTGCTACTTAGCCGGCTCCCAGTTTGTGATTGAGACCGATCACTGCCCCTTGACGTGGCTACGTAATATAGCTGCTAAAAATGGCAGACTGCAGCGCTGGAGCCTAGCACCCCACGAGTACAACTTCGAACTACGGCGAAGGCGAGCTAACGGTAACAACGATGGCTGCAACTTTTTCCCCAGTAACAGCGGAAAAAGGCTCAGGATATATAGAAAACAAGCTTTTTTTGTTGTTCAGTTCTTTTATTATGACTCCAATGTATAAATCCAAAATCAGCGCACAAACCATATTTGTCGGGCCGCTTATCCAGTCATGGGCTTTCGTAGCAATGTCTGGGTAGCCGTTTTCAATTCTCTCTCTCTTGTTTAGGTATGTATGTGTAGCAATTATGCTACGGCTTAGCGCTTGGCATCTATCAGAGGCTGGCTATGTGCTGCCTATCTGAAGGTAGGGGTTCGGCGCACATTTTACCACTGTAACGACCGTGCATCATCCGCAATTGCCCGCTCTATTGTTCGCCTGTGGGCATGGATAAGTGCTGTGGATATGTGCTGTTGGTACAAGGGCGCTAAGTGAGCCTGTTTCCAGGAATCCTTTTGTGTAAGCCTGTTTTGCTTTGTGGAGTTCCTGCAAATGCCAAATTGGCCCTGTCAAGGGAACGTCTAGAAAAATACAAAGAAATGTCCCCCTGCGGGAAATAGCCGGAAGTGCTTTCGTTCAATTGTTCACCCTTCCCGTCGAGAAGCGCTATTGTCCAGTGAGGAATGCCTACTGTCCAAAGGAGACGACAGAGTGACACGTTCGCTGACGTACAGGACAAGAAAGGAGCAAGGTGATTACGGCCATTAG
>JAJIZL010100217.1:0-16125 GCA_023969395.1 Amblyomma maculatum | reverse complement strand
TCTTTGTCAGTGAGCACATCACTTTGGTCTCGCGTTTCCCGGTAACACTACCCCCCTCGGCAAAAGGCACCGTCCCGGTGCGTATTAGTCGTGCGGTGTGGAGGGGGAGTAATATGGCTTGAGGCGGGCGACATGTACAATTTCGGAAGTGGGTTTAGCAGTCGGTGACTTTGGGTGGAGCGGTGCAATCTCATAGGTCACGTCGGTCACAGGGCGTAGTACACGGTAAGGACCCGTGTAGTGGGGCAGAAGTTTCTGACACAACCCCACACGACGGCACGGAAGCCAGAGCAACACCAGAGATCCGGGAGGATAGTGCACATCGCGGTGGTGAGCGTCGTAGCGGCGTTTTTGAGCTTCTTGAGAGACGGTGAGATTGTGACGAGCAATCTGGCGAGCAGCGTCGGCTCGGGCGATGGTATCGCGGGCATAGGTGGTGACGGGGCCAGCGGCGGGAAGCAAAGTGTCGAAGGGCAGTAAGGGGTCTCGTCCAAAGAGAAGATAGAATGGAGAGTACCCAGCAGTGTCATGACGCGAAGAGTTATATGCAAAGGTGACAAATGGCAGACTAATATCCCAGTCGCGATGACTGTCGGATACGTACATTGCGAGCATGTCGGTGAGTGTGCGGTTAATACGCTCCGTAAGGCCGTTCGTCTGAGGGTGGTACGCAGTGGTGAACTTGTGCCGAACGGAGCAAGAACGAAGTATTTCCTCAACAACTCGGGAAAGGAAACAGCGGCCACGGTCGGTAAGTAGTTGACGGGGAGCACCATGGTGTAGTATGACGTCGTACAAAAGGAAGTCAGCAATGTCTGTGGCGCAGCTGGTTGGAATGGCGCGAGTGATCACGTACCGCGTGGCGTAATCGCTGGCCACAGCGATCCATTTGTTTCCTGATAAGGACTCGGGGAAGGGCCCTAAGAGGTCAAGGCCAACACGAGAAAATGGCTCAGTCGGGATAGCAATCGGCTGCAGGTGTCCAGGTGGCAGCACAGGGGGTTTCTTCCGGCGTTGACAGAGGTCGCAAGCGGCTACATAACGTTGGACAGAGCGGTAGAGTCCAGGCCAGAAGAAACGCCGGCGCACGCGATCGTATGTGCGTGAGAGGCCAAGATGACCAGCTGTAGGGGCGTCGTGCATTTGTTCTAGAACGGCAGAGCGTAGGTGTTGGGGAACGACGAGCAAGTGCTCAGCACCATCAGGTCGCATGTTGCGGCGGTATAGCGTATTCCCATGAAGGAAGAACAGGGCGAGGGAAGAGTCACGGCTGTGTGTGCGGAGGCGGTCGATAAGAGAACTGAGGGTTGGGTCCAAGCGCTGTTCGTCGGCTATGTGAGAAAAGTTCGATATAGAGAACACACAGGGGTCCGACTCGTGGTCAGTAGAGGAAGGGGGATCGACGGGATAACGGGACAGACAGTCTGCATCCTGGTGGAGCCGGCCTGATTTGTATACAACGGAAAAGGTATACTCCTGCAAGCGCAGTGCCCAGCGGCCGAGGCGGCCAGCAGGATCCTTGAGGGAAGAGAGCCAACATAGGGCGTGGTGATCGGTAATTACAGTGAATGGTCGGCCAAACAAGTAGGGTCTGAATTTTCCAACGGCCCAGACGAGAGCCAGGCACTCCCGTTCCGTAATCGAATAGTTCTGTTCCGCTGATGACAGGAGACGACTGGCGTAGGCAATCACGCAGTGTTGGCCGCGTTGTCGCTGTGCAAGAATGGCACCAATCCCGTGGCCACTGGCGTCGGTGCGAAGTTCCGTCGGGGCAGACGGGTCGAAATGGGCCAACACAGGAGGATTGGTGAGAACAGCGATGAGGGTGGAGAATGCGTTAGCCTGCTCTGGTCCCCAAGAGAAAGGAACGCCTTTCTTCAGGAGATTGGTGAGAGGACGAGCAACAGCGGCAAAGTTTGGGACGAACCGGCGAAAATAAGAGCACAGTCCTATAAAGCTGCGGACATCACGGGGTGAACGGGGAGATGGAAAAGCACTGACAGCACGAATTTTGTCAGGATCGGGTTGCACGCCGGTGGAATTCACCAAATGGCCAAGCACTTTAAGTTCGCGGCGACCAAAACTGCACTTTTTTGAGTTCAGTTGAAGTCCGGCACGGCGGAAAAGTTCCAAGATGGAAGAAAGGCGACGAAGATGGCTTTCGAACGAGGGCGAGAAGACAATGACGTCATCCAAGTAACATAGACAAGTCGTCCATTTGAAGCCGCGGAGTAAGGAGTCCATCATTCGTTCAAACGTAGCAGGGGCGTTGCAAAGTCCGAAAGGCATAACCTTAAATTGGTAAAGACCATCAGGTGTGACAAAAGCTGTCTTCTCGCGGTCTTGTTCGTCAACAGAAATCTGCCAGTAGCCGCTACGAAGGTACGCTACGCTACGCTACAGTACGCTACGAAGAGGAAAAGTAGCGGGCTCCATGTAAACAGTCCAAGGCATCGTCTATTCGCGGCAGCGGGTGAACATCTTTCCTTGTAATCGTGTTCAGATGTCGATAGTCGACGCAAAAGCGCCAACTGTTGTCTTTTTTTCTAACGAGCACGACAGGAGAAGCCCAGGGGCTGTTCGAAGGTTCGATGATATCGTTGGCCAACATCTTGTCGACCTCCTGCTGGATGACTTGGCGCTCAGAAATGGACACACGATAAGGCCTCCGATGTACAGGTTTTGAATCGCCGGTGTCAATGCGGTGAGTCACAACTGATGTTTGGCCCAGAGAACCGGCAGCAAAGTCAAAAATGTCGGAGAAGGATAACAAAAGGTTGTGCAGGTCCTGAGCGTGTTCGGGGCTGAGGTCAGAGGCAATCATTGCGGAAATAGGGTCGGTAATTGTGGTGGGGAGTACGGGTGTTGGAAGGACGCTTGAATGTGGGCCAGGAGTGAGTGCACAAATTGTGCAGTCTGTGAGAGGAGACAAGGTAGCAAGGGATATTCCTTCGGGGAGAACTTGGGGTGACAGACTGAAGTTCAGGATAGGAAGGTAGGTGTTGTTCTGTGTAACGCGTACGATGAGATGAGGAAGAACGACGTTGCGGTCAAGAAAGACCTCGGTGATAGGGCAAGCAACATAGTCACCGTCAGGCACAGGCGGGAAAGGTGACAGAGGTAGGTAAACAGCAGAGTCAGGGGGCAGGCGAGCGAACTCGGTGGAGCGAAGGCGGGGTGTAGATGGAGGATGTTCTGAGCAGACAGGTAAGTCCAAACGAAGAAGGCCGCTGGAACAGTCGATAAGGGCAGAGTGGGCCGTTAAAAAGTCAAGGCCGAGGATCACATTGTGAGGGCACTGGTTGAGGACGGTGAACAAAACAGGGATGTGATGACCGGCAAGGGTGACTCGGGCAGTGCACAGCCCAGTGACGGCAGCAGTACTGCCATCGGCAACACGAACGGTGGGCGAAGCGGCGGGGGTCTGTACTTTCTTGAGGCGGCGGCAAAATGATGAGCTCATGATCGAGACTTGGGCACCAGTGTCAAAGAGGGCAGAGACGGGAACACCATCCACGAGCAGGGAGAGGAGGTTACAGGGCGAAGAAATGGGCACAGGATTTACATGTCGGGGTACCAATGCAGCGTCACCTCCGGGAGCTGCATCGGCTAGTTTCCCGTGAAGCGGCCGGCAGAGGACGGCGAGGAACTGCGGTTAGGAAGAGGTGAACGGGAACGGCGGGCTGGCGGCGAAGGAGAGCGACTGGACACAGGAGGAGGCGGAGTGTTATCGGTGCGGGGCGGCTCATAACGAGGCGTGAAACGGCGGTGACCGTAATCGGAGTAGCGGTCAACGTAAGGGAAACGTCGAGGTGGTGATGTCCAGCGGCTGCGGCAGTGGCGAGAGATGTGGCCAACACGTGAGCACGTGAAACAGATCGGCCTGTCGTCAGGGGTGCGCCACTCCTCAGGATTGCGGTATCGGTAGCGTGGCGTGTAGGTGTTGCGGGGCGCAGCCTACGGAGACTGCTCTACGGAGTCAACCGTAGAGCAGTCCCGACAGAGTAGAAGATTGAAGGCATCGTCGGCTATGCCTTTGAGGATGTGCCCCACCTTATCAGGTTCTGTCATGTCTTTGTCGACTTTTCTGCAGAGGGCCAGAACGTCTTGTATATACGTAATATAAGGCTCGGTAGATGTCTGGGCACGTGTGGCGAGGTCCCTCTTGGCGGCGAGTTGACGGCCAACCGGTTTTCCGAACAGGTCACGGAGTTTTTGTTTGCAAACATCCCAAGAGGGTATATCTGCTTCGTGTGTTTCGAACCACACGCGTGCCGTTCCGGTAAGGTAGAAGATGACATTGGCCAGCATCAGCGTGGCGTCCCACCTGTTGTGCTGGCTAACACGCTCATAAAGCGAAAGCCAGTCCTCGACGTCTACCTCATCTGTACCGCAGAATGTGCCAGGGTCACGGGGGTGGGCTACGACGACAGTTGGAGTTGCGGAGGTTGATGGAGCCGCGTCGGTTGTCATCGTAACGGTTCCGATGTGACGGCCACTGCGGAGATCCAGCGTCAGATTGTGTCGAACCCGCGACCTCCACCAAGATGTTACGGGGATGTACTTAATGTGACGGCACTGCGATGGGCTGAACTGGACGCAAGACTTCGGTAGCCGTGCAGAATCCGCTCTCTCAGCGTCGTTCACTTTTTCAACGCTTCGTCGTGCCTGCGTTCCTTGATCGTCGTCTTTGTCAGTGAGCACATCACTTTGGTCTCGCGTTTCCCGGTAACAATATTGTCACGGACAACAAGGCTAGATGTGACTAAGACGACGGGACGAAGCTCAACCAGCAGGCAAAGTTCCGCGCACAGCACGCGAGACAACTTCGGCGTCCTTTTCTTCTAGGTGCCGCCTAAAAACATCTGGGACACCAGGTGGCATTACTCCCCCTCCTAAAAAAAACGAAAGCACAGACTGGGCGCGAGCGATGGGCGATGCAAGTCAGTACAGAAAACGAATATAAAACAGAGGCGGTGCCCTACACAACTAAACGAGTGCATAGTACACCGCACATTACTGCGTGAAATACGGTTTCATGCGGACAACGTGCACCACCTCTGAGCGTGGTTGCCGACGCGAGGTCTGCACAGTACCCGCTGGAAGGACTTCGTATGTCACTTCTGTGACACGGCGCAGAACCTTGTAAGGTCCAAAGTATCGCGACATCAGTTTTTCAGACAAGCCGGGCCGGCGCACCGGTGTCCACACCCAAACTTGCTCTCCTGGTTAGTATGTGACGTGTCGATGACGGAGGTTGTAGCGACGCGTATCCTTTCCCTGCTGTTGCTGAATGTGGATGCGGGCAAGTTGACGTGCTTCCTCGGCGCGCTGAGCAAACTGCTCAGCGTCTGGGATGAGCGGATTATCCGTGCAGCACGGAAGCATGGCATCTAACATCGTATGAACGTCGCTTCCATAGAGCAGGCGAAATGGCGTAAAACGCGTAGTCTCTTGGATGGCAGTGTTGTAGGCATATGTGACGTACGGGAGAATCTCGTCCCAGGTCTTGTGCTGGGAGTCTATGTACATGGCAATCATGTCGGCGATCGTTTTATTGAGTCTCTCCGTGAGGCCATTCGTCTGTGGGTGATGAGCAGTTGCTTTGCGATGGCTCGTGTGACTCAGCTCAAATACGTCGTGCATAAGTTGTGCCGTAAACGCCGTGCCTCGATCGGTGATTACTTGGGACGGTGCGCCATGGCGCAACACGATCTGCTGCATAAAAACTGGGCGATCTCAGATGACGTGCCACGCTTCACCGCCTTGGTTTCCGCATACCGTGTGAGATAGTCGGTCGCGACTATAATCCATTTGTTACCGACCGATGTCAGCGGAAATGGGCCCAGAAGGTCGATGCCGATTTGGTCAAACGGTGTTCGGGGAGGCGCAATAGGTTGGAGCAAACCCGCTGGCTTGAGAGGTGGCGCCTTTCGACGTTGGCACTCACGACAGCCTCTGACGTAGCGATGAACGGCGTCAGCGAGTTTAGGCCAATAATAGGCTTGACGAACTCGGGCGAGTGTGCGTGTAAAGCCCAAGTGGCCGGAGGTGGGCTCATCATGGCAGGCAAAAAGGATATCGGCACGGAGGACGGCTGGCACTACGAGGAGGAACGCTCGGTCAACAGTGCTGGAGTTCTGTTTGTATAGAACGCCATTCCGGACACAGAAAGCAGACAGGTTTCGAGCAAATTGCCGAGGGATATCAGCAGCGCGACCCTGCAGGTGGTCAATGACAGGTCGGAGGTCCGGGTCAGCTCGCTGTCGGGTCATTATGTGTGAAGCACTCACCAGTCCAAGAAAACCGCTCTCATCGTCCGTGCTCTCATCGACTAAATCGACGGGTGCGCGCGACAGCGCGTCAGCATCTTCGTGCTTCTGGCCAGATTTATACACAATGGTGTACTCAGATTCTTGGAGGCAAAGACTCCATCATGCTAGGCGCCCCGATGGGTCGCGGAGGTTAGCCAGCCAGCACAAGGAATGATGATCGGTGACAACTTTAAACTGGCGGCCGTAGAGGTAAGGCCTAAATTTCATGGTTGCCCACACAACCGCAAGGCATTCCGTTTCCGTAGTGGAGTAGTTTGTCTCGGCGCGGGAGAGCGTGCGGCTGGCATACGCTATTACCTTTTCGACGCCAGCTTGGTGTTGAACGAGTACAGCGCCAAGGCCGATATTGCTGGCGTCGGTGTGGACTTCGGTGTCAGCGTCTTCATGAAAGTGCGCAAGAACAAGGCTTGTTTGCAGTTGGCTGCGCAGCTCCGCAAAAGCCTCTTGTTGCTCGGCGCCCCACACGAACTGTGTATCATCGCGCGTGAGGCGAGTCAGGGGGGCGGCAACTTTGGAAAAATCGGCGATGAAGCGGCGGTAGTACGTGCAGAGACCCAGGAAGCGTTTCAAACTTCTCTTGTTTGCAGGAACGGGAAATTTGGCGACAGCAGCAGTCTTGTCGCGGTCTGGCCTAACGCCTGCGGCACTCACAAGGTGACCAAGAAACTTCAACTCTTTGTAGCCAAAGTGGCACTTCTCGGGCTTGAGCGTCAAGTCAGCTGACCGGAGGGCATCTAATACTGCGCGCAGGCGTTCGAGGTGGTCTTCAAAGGTTTCAGAGAATACGAGAACGTCGTCGAGATAGACTAAGCAGATTTGCCATTTGAGGCCGGCGAGGACGGTGTCCATCATGCGCTGAAAAGTTGCCGGCGCTGAACATAGGCCAAAAGGCAGCACTTTGAACTCGTACAGTCCATCTGGGGTGACAAAAGCTGTTTTTTCGCGGTCCCGCTCATCAACCTCAATCTGCCAGTACCCACTCTTCAAGTCAATGGAGGAGAAATACTGGGCGCGACGAAGCTTGTCGAGCGAATCGTCGATACGGGGCAGCGGGTAGACGTCTTTTTTAGTGATGGCATTCAGCTTTCGATAATCGACACAGAAGCGAAGGGTCCCATCTTTTTTCTTTACCAGCACGACAGGGGATGACCACGGGCTGTTGGATGGTTGTATGACACCATCACAAAGCATCTCCTGAACTTGTGTCTGAATCGCTTCACGTTCTGTCGTTGAGATACGGTACGGCTGCTGGCGGATAGGGCGGGCGTCGTCAGGAGTAATGATGCGGTGCTTCACGAGAGGCGTTTGCCGTACTTTCGATGAGGACGCAAAGCAAGAGCTGAACTCTAGTAGGAGGGCACGTAGCTCACGATTCTGTGTGTCCGAGAGATCCGGACTAATATCAAGACGGTCAAGTGGGGGCTGCACAGTGCTAACAGCCCCAAACGTAAAACATTCAGAAACATCCGCTAAGGAGTCAGCAAACGCGATGGCAGTAGCACGAAAAAGATTCCGGGGTTCGTTGGTGAAGTTAGTCACCAGGAGATCAGACCGGCCGTCGCGGAGGTGGATGAGGCTGCGCGCTGTACAGATGCCGTGGGTGAGCAAAAGTGACTGGTTGCCTTCCGCGACCGCATGCCCATCACGCAGTTCGTCGCAAGTAACAGTCACAAAAACACTGGCGCGTGGCGGAATCGAAACGCTCTCGGCGGAAATTCGAAGGGCGGCGCGGCGTTGGCGATTCTTGACGTCAGTATCAGCAGCTTTCTCGGTTGAAAATGTCACTGTGCGCTTTCGGAGATCGATAATAGCTCCATACTCCCGGAGAAAATCAACCCCATGGATAACGTCACGGGAGCAGTCAGGTATAACGAGGCAGCTTACAATAAACGCGGAGCTGCGAATTTGAACTCGTGCCGTACACAGGCCACTAGGAGTTACATGTCCGCCAGCGGTGCAAATCTGCGTGCCCGACCATGGTGTCATGACTTTTTTTAGAAGCGCTGCTAGCTTCCCGCTTATAATCGAAAAATCCGCGCCAGTGTCCACCAATGCGCTAACCTTATGGCCGTCGAGAAGCACGGGTATGTCCAGCGAGAGTCGATGTTCATGCGTAGGAACTGTCGTCGGTGCCATAAAATCCAGATCGCTCACAGGGCTCCTTGTCAGGGGGTCTTCATCACGTCGATTGCAAGCGGCCTCGCCCCCGGAGGTCGCTGTCTTTAGTTTTCCCGGTGGGGACTTGGCGAGCGTCGCTGCGCCGTCCAGGATGGCCCGCGCTGCGGCGATGGTCGGCGTGGGGACGTGGATCGTGACTGCCGCTGAGAAGTTGGCGCCATGCGCTGCTGCGCTAAGTAGTCTTCAATCTCCCGGGGTCTTTGGCCTATTGGAGGGCGACGCATGTCGATGGGAAATCCGTGAAGTCCAAGGTGTCGATAGGGGCACTGGCGATAGAGATGACCTGGCTCCCCGCAATGGAAACACAGGCGATGGCGATTTGGGGCGCGCCACAGGTCCGCCTTCCGCTGGGGTGGTCGTCGGTTGTCGACGAACGGCTCAGTGTGTGCGGAATACAGTGAGCCTTGATCGGGTGGCGGTAATGGCGCCGAAGCAGTGGCAGGGCGTCGCGCCATATCTGTATAAGTTGGACGCAGGTACTCCGTGGGGAAAGGTTGTGGATCAGCGGACGCTACCGAGGGCTTCAACGCTTGAAGCTCTTCGCGGACAATGCTAGCTACAGAGCCTACCATCGGCTGTGGAGCGCCAAAAAGCTTCTGGAGCTATTCGCGTACAACTGAGCGGATGATGTCGCGTAGGTTCGGCGTAGCCCCGAAGGCCGAAAACGGCTCCACAACCGAAGCGGCGACCACCGGCCTGTCGTAAGTGGTAGACCGCTGCTGGAGCGTCCTCTCTATTGTGACAGCTTCTGAAAGAAACTCAGCAACAGTCCTTGGTGGATTACGCACGAGGCCAGCGAACAGTTGCTCTTTAATACCGTGCATAAGGTGGCGCATCTTTTTGTCTTGGGTCATTGCCGGGTCAGAACGTCGGAAGAGCCGGGTCATGTCCTCCACATACATGGTCACAGTCTCATTTGGCATCTGTATACGAGACTGTAGAGCCCTTTCTGCGCGTTCTCGCCGATCCGCGCTGGTATAGGTCTCACGAATTCGTCGGCAGAACTCACGCCATGATGTTAGGGCGTCTTCTCGGTTCTCGTACCAAGTACGAGCGCCATCTTCCAGGCTGAAGAAGACATTTCGAAGCTTGGCGGCGTCGTCCCACTGAATAAACGAGGCGACCCGTTCAAATTGGATAAGCCAGTCTTCGACGTCTTCGCTCTGACTGCCGTGGAAGGGCTGAGGCAGTCGTGGATTTTGCAGGTTGCAGTAAGTTGGAGCTCCTTGCATAGCCGGTCGAGGGGGCGCCTGCGGTGTTGAACTCCAACGGCCCGTGCTCAGGTGGTAGTCCTAGGTTCCTCCGGCTAGCGCGGTGAACAGGAGTGTCGATTGGCACAGGACCTGAATCCTGGGTATGCGGAGGAGTTCGGGACATATACTGGGATCGATACCCTGCGCCGACACCAAAATATGTCACGGACAACAGGGCTAGATGTGACTAAGACGACGGGACGAAGCTCAACCAGCAGGCAAAGTTCCGCGCACAGCACGCGAGACAACTTGGGCGTCCTTTTCTTCTAGGTGCCACCTAAAAACATCTGGGACACCAGGTGGCAATATATGCAGACCTTGCAGATGGAGGTAGGACGCAACTATACTTGCCGCCTTTTGAAGCCTCGCTCTAACCTTTGGGCGCGTAACTCCTGATGCCCAGATACAGATGTCGTCCGCATATATTGAAAGTTGCACCGACTGTGGTATTGAGTCAACAAGCCCGACAAGAATCACATTGAACAGTGTTGGGCTTAGTACTCCACCCTGTGGGACTCCACGGGAAGAGAAGTGAGAAGATGTTGGGCCATCGTCAGTCTGCATAAAGTGAGAACGGTTGGATAAATAACTGCGTATCCAGCAAAAAACACGACCGCCGAGTTCGGCAGCTTCCAGAGCGTCCAAAATGGCCTGGTGAGTGACTTTGTTATATGCGCTCTTCTCTTTATATCCAGGACCAACGCCGCGGGTAAGCGCTTCAATATTTTTTGGCGTTGTACAGATGATACCAGGTCCACCACGTTGTCAATTGAAGAGCATCCACGTCGAAACCCTGACATTATATCTGGATATATGCGGTAGTGCTCCAGATAGCACTCAATATGTGTAAGCATGCAGCATTCTTTCCAGTACTTTACCAACGCAACTAGCCAGTGCAATTGTGCAATTGGACGGTATGATGTCAAGTCCAGAGGCGGTTTGCCAGGTTTCAGGAGCGGAACTAAACGACTGCACTTCCACTTGTCTGCAACTGTACCCTCACTCCATGATTTGTTGTAATATTCCAAAAGAGCGTGCCTAGCTTCTTGTCCAAGATTTCCAAGCGCAGTGTATGTTACACCGTCGGCACCCGGCGATGATGACCGTCTGCAAGAAGCCAGCGCAGCGTCAAGTTCTTCCACAGAGAAGGGAAGGTCTATTCGTGAATCCCGTGAAGCTGGAACATCGTTGAAATGTAGCGTTGCCGTTGAAGTCGATTGGCCAGCTACCCTAGCGCAGAAATCTTCTGCTACCTCGACCTCACTACGTCTTTGATAGAGCGCGACAGATTTGAATGGGTAGAGCTGTTTAGGGGATGTTCGGAGACCATGAACGACATTCCAGATTCGTGATAAAGGCATGCGGAGATCAAGCGTTTCACAGAATGACCGCCAACGTTTTCCCTGCAGGGCTTGAATTCGGCGCTGAATTTTCTTTTGCAGGCGCCTCGCATCTCTGAGGTCGAGGCGCGACTTCGTGCGTCGGTATCTACGCTCTGCCCTCCGTCGCAATGCTCGCAGGCGCTGTAATTCCGTATCAAACTTTGTGTAGGTAGGCACTGGGGTGAAGAAAGACGTCGCGTTTATCATGACCTCCTTAATTTTCTCTTCAATACTTGCAGAGAGGCCTGCTGTGCAAGCATCTTCCATAAGTGCTTGAAATGCCGACCAATCGATGTGGCGTAATCGTGGGACAGACTTGGACGTGGAAAGGCCATTAATGATCACATACGTAGGAATGTGGTCACTTCCGTGTGTTTCTATATCTGCAAAACATTGGACGTTGTTGGTAAGGCATCGAGACACGAAAGCTAAATCAAGACAGCTGCTGTAAGTTGCCCCTCGAATAGAGGTCGGTGTACCGTCATTAGGACATTGCAGGTCATGATCAGAGGCGAAGGACACAAGTTTTCCTCCCTTGAGGTTCATTCGAACACTTCCCCACATCATGTGGTCAGCGTTAAAGTCTCCTATAATGATCCAAGGGCCAGGTGTAATCGCCATCAAGTCGCTCAATCGTGTGGCGTCAAAACGACTGGGTGGCGACATATACGCACCCACAAGTGTAAACGTGAGATTGCGCTTCTTCACTGTCAGGCAAACGTACTGGTTGTCGTTGCTGGGAGTAACCGGATGGATTACATATGTGAGTTCTCGCCGAATATAGATGATGATCTTGCTGTTTCCCTGGTGCGTTGGAGATGCAAATGCCTCGTAGCCTGACAGTCGTAAAATCTTTAATACATACGGCTCACAAATAACAAAGATGGCGATGCGATTTTCATGAACATATTGTCGAATATCTGCAATTCGGGACTGAAGCCCACGAGCATTCCATTGAAAAATGGAGGCGTCCTTGAGATTTTTTTCAAAAGTTAATGCTGGGGGAGCCATTGTGTCTACTACTGTAGAGCCGCTAGAACTGGTGTTAGCGCGTCCAGAGCCTGTAGCGCATTCTGTGCTGCTGGTGTGTGCAGACTAGATAGCACAGCGCGGATTGCATTCATCATGGACGTGAGAATGGCAATTACCTGTAGGTCTTGAACATGCTCCACATCATGACTTTTCTCTAGCTCGGCAGTAGGTGCAGGAGATTCGGTTCGCGGCGAAGTTTCCTGGCCCAGCGCACGTGGAAGGTTTTGGTAGTGGTGGCCAGTTAACGTCTCAGGCACCACCTCCAGATTCACCGCCCGTCGAAGTCCCTTGATTTAAAACTGCAGGCATAGGAGTAGGAGAAGATGCGGGAGTGCTCGAGGCCTTGCTATCAAAATTAATTGCTTTCTTAAATGATCTTCGGCAGCGCGAACGACGCCGTCGCACCTTAGCAGCGGCCTCTCTGTGTGTATATTGATCACGCACCATTTGCTTCAGCACTGCCCGTTCTGTCTTTAAGCGGGGGCATTCCTTTCAGGAGGAGTCATGAGGGCCGTGGCAGTTGGCGCACTTCATAGCAATCGCGCGGCAAATGTCGCCGCTATGCGACTCGGGGCATCTAGGACACACGATGGAATTTTTGGAGACCGCACTTACGTGCCCGATCTTCATACACTTTCTGCATTGAAGTGGCTTGGGCACCAAAGGGCGGACCGGGTGTCGAAAATGTCCAACCTTCACATGCGATGAACTACAGTCCCCCTTTTATGTGAGCTTGATGCATTTCGATCTGCCGAGGCGCTGCACTTGCAGTATGGAGATGCTATTTGATGCTGGTTTGATTAAGACTGGTAGATCGGTGTCAACATTGTAGATGACACGTGCTATAGTGCCACTGTCCTGAAGAATATGGGAGCGCACTCTGATGTCGCCGAGTTTGTTGATGGCGGTCAATCTCTCCAATGCGCTCCGATCCATGATATCAATGACAATTATGTTTTTGTAAGGATTAACTCTAACGTCTTTGATCTTTCCAGGGACGAGGCTTTCAAGGAACACAGACATGACTCGCCTGTTGAGTTGGTTTAGATTGTCTGTTGGCGTCTCTGACACAAACAAGACAGCGTGTGTCGGAGGGCCTCGCGTAGTGATGAGTGTGGACGTTCTTGATGAGGACGAATCTTGTCGATGGTGTAGTCTTTGCTTTGCTTTCTTGCTAAGCACCGGCACGACCCCATCGTCGTCGGCAGAAGAGTCATCATTAGCATCCGAGTGCAGCACGGTGGTCTGGCTGCTTGCGTCACTCGAGTTGTAGAAGCGCTTCCTCTGGGCGACCGCTGCCGATGCACCGGGTTCCACAGGAGGCCCATGAGTGTCCACTTGCATCGCCGCGCGGAAAAGGGAGCGGCACCTCCCGGTTATGTCCCAAATTCCAAAAAACAACGGAGACTGGAACGCAGCGTTTTGGTAAAGAACAAATTCTTCTTTTCCCGTTGCGCCACAGCGTTGTAAAGCGTCTATAACTAGAATTACTCCATGTGTGGAACGAGGTAACACTATATATTAGGTTCAAAATGCTTAGCTGCCATTCACAACGTTCGCGCAGCACACACCCAGAGGCATGAATGATTCCCCGCCAACGCCACCGAACACCACAGCTATACTCCCCCTGAACATAACGTTACGTCCCAAGTGCTTGTAGAATCCTAAGCTCATAACAGAAACTGTTACTTTAATGTACATGAATGCCATGTTGCTGATGACGTCACTGAATACTTCTTTAACATAAACACAGGGAGAGGCATTGAGAACGTTGATTCTCCGGTGACCTCATCCGCATTTGCCGCACATTTGTTTCCCGAAGGGGAAGAACAGCGTCGAGGAGATGGTAAGCGTCGCTGTCTTTGGGTTGGCGGCGTCAGGCTGCGAACGGAAACAGGTGGTCCATTTCGCATCAGTCATCATAATCATCATCAGTCTGATTTTACCCACTGCAGGTCAAAGGCCTCTCCCATATTTCTCCACTTAACCCGGTTCTGTGCTAGCTGCATCCACTTGACCCCTGCGAACTTAACCTCATCCGCCCACCTAACTTTCTGCCGCCCCGTGCAAGGCTTTCCTTTCCTTGGAATCCAGTTTGTTACCTTAAGAGACCATCGGTCATCCTCTCTTCGCACTACATGTCCTGCCCATGCCCATTTCTTCTTCTTAATTTCCACTAGAATGTCGGTAACTTGAGTTATTTCTCTGACCCACTCTGCACGCTTCCTATCTCCTAATGTTATCCCTACCATTTTTCGTTCCATAGCCCTCTAGGTTGTCCTCAACTTAAGTAGAACTCTCTTGGTTAGCCTCCACGTTTCAGACCCATAGGTTAGTACAGGTAAGATGCAACTGTTGTATACTTTACTCTTGAGCGATACCGGCAAGCTGCTAGTCATAATCTGCGAGTGCTTGCCAAATGCGCTCCATTACAATCTTATTCTTCTTGTTACTTCCTTTTCATGGTCCGGATCTGCGGTTACTACCTGTCCTAAGTAGACATATTCGCCTATTGCTTCCAGTACTTCACTACCTAATGTAAACTGCCGTTCCTTCCCGAGGCTGTTGAACATTACGTTAGTCTTCTGCATATTGATTTTCAAGCCTACCTGTCTACGTTTCCTGTCTGGGTCATCAATCATTATTTGCAGTTCATCCCCAGAGTTGCTTAGCAAGGCAATGTCATCAGTGCCGGGCGGTATGAACCGAAAGTCGGGGTTGAACACACTTCATTGTTCAGACGATCAGAATCGTTGGGCAGCGGGCGATGGTCTTGTGTCAGCAGTCCCCGTTGATAGCGATGTGTCCGGGAGATGTGTGCGGTCATATTACAGCTATAACGCACGGGTTGCGGGCGCCACCACTCAGAGTGAAAATAAGTGCAAACTTATTCACGATGGTCGTTGTAGTCGGGATTGCGTTGCTGACGAGCCACCCCGCGTTTTTAGACGATTCTTCGGCTCATCCGTGGCTAGGAAGAGATCATATCGTCACACTGTCTCAGGTCGTCAAAGCGTGGCGCATTTAAAACCGGAGGCCAGGACGTTGATGCGGTCGAGGGTTCTGTCTGCAGCGCGCAACTGTCATACTGGTGTTCATACGGGCACGCATAATCTTTGTTACGTAGCAATTCTGCCTGCACGAACCGGCGTGTTTAGATCAGCCATCGACTCCGGAACACTGACATCAACGCCCGCGATGGGTGTAACGTCGGCCAGTCGTCCCAGTTTAGGTGTGATGTAGCGCAACTACAAGGTTTCATAAGTGTGGCAGTGACTGATGACGTCAGCTGTAGAGATAAAACTGTCTTTGCTAATAAGGAATGAATAGATATCTTCAGCGATCCCTTTTGGCAAGTGCCCCACTTTTTTTTCCTCGGACATTTGCAAGTTAACAATCTTGCACAATTTCACAATGTCCTCGATATATATGGTGCAAGTCTTTTCAGATACCTGGGCTCGCTACAGCAACGTTAGCTGTGCGCGTTTCTTCTTCGCGAAGCCATATCCAAAGAACGTCTTTATCCCTTCTGTGAAACGATCCCAGCTCGTAAAAGAGTCTCCATGATTGGCAAACCAAATTAGTGCGGTGCCTTCCAAGAAGAACACTACATTCGCTAATTTCACGGTTGAATCGCAAAGACAATACCGGCTCACTCGTTTGTAGTTGGTTCGCCAATCGTCGACGTCCTCTTCAGATTTTCCACCAAAGGTGCGCGGGTCACGGTGATGCTGCCAGTTGCTCACCACAGGTATAGTATGCCAAGCGTCACCGTCTTCAGCCACACTGAATGTTAGAGGTGATAGGCCAGCTTGTCTGCGGCTTCGTCGAAGACGACGGGGACCCTTTTTGAGTCACCCCGCACCTCCGTCACAACTGTTACGTACTCTTATTCATCCTTCTCATGTCGCCCCAAAGTACTTGAAAAAGAAATATATATATATA
>JAJIZL010100204.1:0-21612 GCA_023969395.1 Amblyomma maculatum | reverse complement strand
AGTAACGGATACAATTTAATGCATATATGTATATATATTGTGAAAGAAGGCCAGGTCCAGACGGCAAGGTCGTGAAGGCAAGGCAAGGTATGCCGTGTCAGCGTTTAATCTGATGGAAAAAAAACCAAGCGCGCGCCAGAGCCGGCGCCGCGGGACGATGATGATGGTATGTACAAGAGGAAGAAGAAGATCATGGTATGTACAAATGAAAGAAGATCCGTGGAGAGCTCACACAATCTGCCCGGGGGGGCGGAAGCGGCCAGCCTGGCCGCTCCTAACCAACCGATGTACCGCGGCGCACAAACGGCTTCAAGCGAGATACATGAACAATTTCAGTTCCACGGTGGCGTCAGTCAGCTGGGGGATCAACAGGTGTGACTTGGTAGTTTACTGGGGAAGTTTGGTTGATTACCTTGTATGGACCAAGATAGCGGTGCTGAAATTTATCACTAAGGCCAGGGGTGCGCAGTGGTGTATAGAGAAGTACTTCGTCACCAGGACGAAAAGAGACGACGCGATGCTTCGAATCGTAGCGACTCTTGTGGTCTTGCTGGCAGGCTTCTGTGTTGAGGCGGGGAAGATGACGGCATCCGGCCACACGGGATAAGAACTGGGCTGATAATGATGAGGAGTAGTCGGGCGTAGAGAAGAAGGAAGTGTCGAGGATTGTAGTGGGAGGACGGCCGAAAACGAGGAAAAATGGGGAGTAACCGGTAGTCCGCTGTACTGCAGTATTATAGGCGAATGTGACGAATGGTAGAACAGTATCCCAATTTCGATGATCCGGTGTGATGTACATGGATAGCATATCCTATAGGGTGCGGTGAAATCGCTCAGTCAGACCGTTAGTCTGCGGATGGTAGCTTGAGGTTGTCTTATGGAGGGTCGATGACGCACGAAGAACTTCGGATGCGACTGTCGATAAGAAGGTCATCCCGCGGTCACTTAGAAGCACCCGAGGAGCGCCATGACGCAATACAATTGACCGCAAAAAGAAATTAGCTACCTCTTCAGCGGAACCAGTCGGTACAGGGGCCGTCTCAGCATAGCGTGTAAGGTGGTCGACAGCTGTTATAATCCAATGGTTACCACCATTGGAGAGAGGTAGGGGACCATATAAGTCGATGCCGACGACCAGCGGGGGGAGAAGTCGGCCGCTTGCGACGTTGGCACAGGTGGCAGGAAGCAACGTATTTAGCTACGGTGGTAGACAGGCCAGGCGAAAAGAATCGTCTTTTTACGCGGTCGTATGTTTTGTTAAAACCAAGGTGACCTGCAGTAGCGTCATCGTGGAAAGCCGCTAGTATACGTGGGCGAAGCACACGCGGTACGACTGGGAGCCAGCGAGTTCCATCAGGATAATACACGTAGCGGCGTAGTATGCCATCTTCAAGCTTGAAATTGCGAAGCTGTCGGCGAAGCCTAGCGTTAAGGTGGGCTCGAAGCGCCGATAAGGCGGTCGATGATGGGCCGACAGTAGGCATCAGCTAATTGCTGTGAGCGGAGAGCGTGCTAGTTCTCAGAGTCGTCAAAAGAAACTGCCGTAATATGCGTCGGTGGAAGCGATGATCGGCTGTGGTCAGAGGTGGAAATGCATTGTGAAGAAAAACAGCAGGCTGATTCTGAAACCGGGCAGCGAGAAAGAGCGTCGGCGTCTTGGTGTTGGCGGCCCGATTTATAAACGACGTTGAAATGGTATTCTTGCAGGCGTAGAATCCAGCGGCCAAGTCTGCCTGTCAAATTTTTCAGAGAAGATAACCAGCAAAGAGCATGGTGATCGGTCACAACTGTGAAATGCCGACCATATAGGTAAGGGCGAAACTTTTGAACAGCCCAGACGACGGCGAGACATTCCTGCTCGGTAATGGTGTAGTTTTTCTGAGCTGGAGTCATGGTCCGACTGGCGAAGGCAATCACTTTCTCACGTGAAGTTGCATCGCGCTGCAGAAGTACAGCGCCAAGACCGTGACCACTGGCATCAGTGTGCAGGATGGTAGGAGCGCTGTCGCTGAAGTGGCCAAGAACTGGATCTGATGTGAGGGCGTGCTTTAGGTCGTTGAAAGCAGTGTTGCACTGTTCAGTCCACACGAAAGGGCTGCGCGCTTTAAGTAGTTCATGAAGTGGCGCAGCAATAGTGGCAAAATGTCTTATAAATCGCCGGAAATAGGACGCCAGGCCGAGGAAACTGCGCAAATCTGTAGTCCGTTGCGGACGAGGAAAGTTCAAGACCGCGGTTATTTTTTTCAGGGTCTGGGCGAATGCCGTCATGGCTAACCAGATGTCCTAATATTTTAATTTCCTTCTCTGCAAAGTGGCACTTCTTGGTGTTGAGCTGAAGTCCCGCTGAAGCAAGACACGTGAGGACTTCATTCAGGCGCGTGAGATGGTCAGTAAAAGTTGACGAAAAGATAACAATGTCATCCAAGTAACATAAACAGGTTCTCCATTTGAGACCACGAAGTACAGTATCGATCATTCTTTCAAATGTTGCGGGTGCGTTACAAAGGCCGAAGGGCATAACATTAAACTCGTAAAGTCCGTCGGGAGTTGCGAAAGCGGGTTTTTCTTTGTCGTCCGCATGTATAGGTATTTGCCAATAACCTGAGCGGAGGTCCAATGTCGAGAAATATTCGGCACCTTGGAGAGAGTCAAGGGCATCATCAATACGCGGCATTGGGTAGACGTCTTTGCGGGTAATTTTGTTGAGTGCGCGATAATCAACACAAAATCGCACCGATCCGTCCTTTTTTTTAACTAATACTACCGGGGAGGACCACGGGCTTGTTGATGGACGAATAATATCGCGACGGAGCATGTCATTGACATTTTCTTCAATTACTTTTCTTTCCGAGAGACAAACTCGATAAGGTCGTCGGCGTACAATTGAGTTACCTTCGGTAAGGATGCGGTGATGTGCCACACTAGTCCGTCCCAGTGGTGGGGAAGTGGCATCAAAAATGGCTTGGTGGGCTTGAAGCAATTGCAGCAATTCTTGTCGTTGGTGTGGCATGAGGCTCGGATTGATTGTCTTCGACAGCATGGAAAGAGAGACTTGCGATGAATCACGTTGCGGAGGTAGCGGGGCAGTGAGCACCATCATGGATATAGGGTGAGCATCCACTATGCATGGCAGGGAAGTTCCTTTAGTCAGCACGAGGGATTCACGGGAAGTGTTCGCTGCAGCTACTATTGCTGAGCTGCTGCGGAATCGTACAAGACTTGATGGGAAGGCGATTCCACGTGCAAGATGAAGATGAGATGGTGCGATGAGTACATCCCCGTCACTGATGTGTTCGGAAACAACGGTAATAAGTGTTTCGCACTGTGGAGGCAATACAGTATCAGCTGCGGCAATGAGGAAATGATGCCGTGCAGATATGTCAGATGAAAAATCACTGTCTGTCATATGGATGACACGGTCGCCACAAAAAATTTACGCTGAAGTGGTTGACAAAAAATCCCATCCTAAAATCATCAAATGCGCACACGGTGAAAGCACAGCAAACTGCACATGGTGGCGGACGCCGTCTATAACAACTCGAACTGTACATTTTGCTGAAGGGTGCAGAGGACGCCATTTGCTCCACGAAGTTCAGGTCCATCATATGGTGTCGTTACTTTCCGCAAACGGTGGCACAAATCAGCATGAATAACAGAAAGTGCAGCTCCTGTGTCAATCAACGCTTTGACCGGGAATCCTTCAGCTAAAACGGAAATGATATTGTACGGGCGATGAGGAGGACTTTTTGTAAGTTCGCAAAGTGCAGTTTCTCCTCCGGAAAATGCATCGCTTAGTTTTCCGGATTACGGACAGGAACAGTTGTTGCTGGTCGAAGTGGCGAAATAGAGCGGCGGTATGGGGAAGGGGACCGGCGTCGGGATACATGAGCCCCATTTGGTTCAGACGAGGATAACGGCGGTGGAGAGAACCGACGAGGTTGGTTGGGAATTGGTCGTCGCTGATAATATGCAGGTATGTCACTTTCGAAGGCGTCATAACCACGTCTCTCGTTCTGAATGCGTCGGCGACAAAAGCGAGATATATGTCCTCGAATTCCACAATAATAGCACACTGGGCGAGAGGGGCGCCAAGGTGCGTAATAGGGTGGCGTCGGTTGAGCCGTCGTCATGACGTTGATGTGGTTGTAGGGTGGTGCTTGGGGTGGGGGAACAAAAGGAGGAGGGGATGCAGCGACGTGAGCGTAAGTCGGTGCTGGGCGAGGTGTAGGAGGATCAGGTGTGACTGGGTGGTTGATAGTGGCCAACTCTTCTTTAATGATGTGGCGGAGGCCGGCGTCGTCAGAAGGAGGAGACGAATGATCGCACCCGTGCCGGCAGAAAGGGCTGATGGCTTGGAGCTCCTCGCGGATTATCGCTCGAATCATGGCTCGTAGATCGAGGTCAGTAGAGGTCGGGGCAGTAGTGAAGCCGGGCTGCAATCGGGAGGACTGTAGCTGGTCGATGCGTTGGCAGGTCGTTATATGGAATCAACACTTGATGGATTTTGGGCAACTAGGGTGGTATAAGCCATTGAATTGATTCCCTTCAAGACATGGTGTACACGTGCAGATTCCGGCATGGTGGGATTGATACGCCGACAGAGTGCCAGCACGGCCTCTATGTATGACGCATAGGACTCATCGGGACCTTGACGGCGGGTAGCGAGCTTGTTCCTTGCGATCTCCGTCCGAACAGCCGGGTCGGCGAAGTACTGTCGGAACTGCTGCTTGAAAGTGGGCCAGTTTGTGGTGTGGGGCTCGCGGTTAATAAACCAATTTCTGGCGACCTCAATAAGGTAGAAAGATACGTTCAAAAATTTCAAAGCATCATCCCACCGGTTGTATGCACTGCAGCGTTCATAATTGTCAAGCCAATCATCAACGTCTTCGTCGCGACGACCAGCGAACAGCGGCGGGTCGCGTTGTCGTGCGGGCACCATCGGAGACGGCGGTGTAGCCGAGGTAGGGGGTCCGGCCGGGTCGGGACTGCTCTCGGTTGACATGACGATGGTAGTTGTTAAACGGCGACCGGAACGTAGCTCCAGCGAGAGGCAGGACACAAGGCAGCAAGGGGATCAAATTTCACCTCCACCACTTGTGAAAGAACAGGTCCAGACGGCAAGGTCGTGAAGGCAAGGCAAGGTATGCCGTGTCAGCGTTTAATCTGATGGAAAAAACCAAGCGCGCGCCAGAGCCGGCGCCGCGGGACGATGATGATGGTATGTACAAGAGGAAGAAGAAGATCATGGTATGTACAAATGAAAGAAGATCCGTGGAGAGCTCACAATATATATATATATATATATATATATATATTGTGACGCTCAGAGATAGAGATAAGAGAAGATGAGGTGCTTGACGAAGAAGCGGTTCGAGCTGAGACTCGCAAGTGGAGATAGCTAGGTCTTCAATGTTCGTCCTGCGCCTATTAAAACCTCACTCGTAACATCTTGGTGAGAGGCGCTGGGTAGACAGTCATCAGAAACCCCGAAGACAGATTCACAGCTTGAACTGCGCCGAAGTCGCCGTCTTACTGGCCTGTCGCCAACTGTGCCTAAGATTTATGTTGACAGCGACGCTCCGAGGATCGTGCCTAGCCGCTCTTGGCAGCATCACCGGGAGCCGCGTTCGTTGACGGGCTCATCCAGCGAAGACGTGGATGAGTGGCTCATTCGCGATCAGCGGGTTAGCCGTTACAATAAGTTAGACTCTTCCACCCAGCTGGCTAACGTGGTTTTCGCGCTTAAAGACACAGCCCTAACGGGGTACGACAACCACGAGGACACTTTCACCATATGGGGCCGCATTGCAGAAGAGATAAGAAAGTGATTTGGAGATTCTGACGGGAAGAAGCGAGCTGAACAAGCGCTCCCTCATAGAGCTTAGCTTCCTGGGGACACATGTACCAAGTATAACAAGGAAGCCTTGAAGCAGTGAAAGCTTGTCTCTGATCGCATGAATGAAGAGGAAAGCGTTGGCAATCTGCTTAAAGGGTTTGCCGAAAATGTCTAATTTCCTTATCGGCAAATCAAGCCTTGACTCAGTGGCTGAAGTTATCCAGCATTGCCGCACATTCTAGACGCTGATGATGCGTCGAATAACACCCAAGTTCGGACGTTTGGCTGGCGTGACGTCGGTAGCCGCGGTTGACGCTGCTGACGTAACATCGTCTGGCGATCTGGTCTCCACGATCCGCCAGATCGTGCGCGAAAAAGTGAGCCGGTCGTTAGAACTAGCTTGGGGCTCCTCAGTGCTGCCCCCGTCACATCCGCCGCGTTCTACTCCTAAAACCGCCTTTAATGCAGCGGACGTCGTTAATCCAGCGGACTTCGATGATTACCGGGGACCGCGACAGCTGCGAGGGCACGCCATGGCGACGGACCCGCTAGTACCATGCGACACATAACTATTATGACAACAGTCGACATGACGCTCTCAGTGCCGAATACTTACCCGCACCATCTTTTCTTCGACCTCTTGTGCCCTTCGCTATACGGCCAACCTAGCCACATCTCAAGATAATGTTCTCGACGCCAAGCATCACGTTACGGCTAAGGCTCCATGAACTACCCTTTTCAGCAGGACTACAATCCTGGCTCTTCTCGTCGTTGGTGCTACCCTCCTGGTTCCGGGGACCCATGGTAGGCACCTTTGCGAGATCTTTCCCCGGGATCAAACAGAAGCATCACACCACCTCCAGCTTTCCTCGTGTACCATCGCTGCGGCGCCGCTCACCGCCGCCGTAAAATTAGTTGACGCGACCGAAGGGGGTGCGGTCACTGAACGTTCGCTGCTAGAGGAAATACCCCCGCCGATGCTGATGTTACGGAACAAAGTCCACGTTTTAGTTGATGGTTACCTGTGATGACATTAGTTGATACCGGGGCAACCATATCTGTAATAAGTGCTGCATTTAAGCCGCGCCTCAAAGGAAAAGGGTTATTTAGGTGGTATAAAAGTATTCAGTTTTTTGGTGTGAGTGGCGAATCATTGCTTGCTTTTGGAGCGTACAGTGTTCAAGTTTCTTTGGGTGGTTAAGTGCTCCTTACGGAAAAGGCAGTGCTCGTCCGATCAACGCACGACGTCATCCTTGGGCTCGACTTTTTGAAATTGTGCGGCGCCAACGTTGACTGCCAACCTTGTGAGCTTAGTGTCGGCAAATGTGTTACCCCGGCCTGATGGAAGGCTCGTGTAGTGATGTGAGTGTGTTTTTTGTTTCTGAAGATACCGTTCTGCCTCTATTGTCAGCTGTATGTGTAGAGGTTTCCTGCCGCTACGCCACCCTCAACATGTCTGAAGCGACTTTAGAACCGGTGCACCTCACCTGCATTAAAAAAAGTGTCTTGATTCCTCATGCTAAGGTATCTGTGGCCAAAGGCACTCTGTGTACTCTGGGCAGTGAATTGCTCTAGTGAACCTGTCATTCTTGCCACTGTTTTAAACTTGCATCCTGCAGTACTGATCGGCCAATATCTGTTGACTTGATTATTGACGCCATACACAAAACAGTGACAGATATCCAAGATGAATCGCAATTGCTTCGTATGATTGACCCCTCGCTCTCAATGAAGGAGCACCGTGCACTGCTGGCCATTCTAGGGCGACAGTCCTACATGTTTCGCTTTTCCCAATCAGGCGGCCCACCTTTAATTCCTGCTTCACGTATTCTACACTGGATCGACACTGGCGCAACGCATCCGATTCGACAAAAGCTCTACCGAGTGGCACCGTCTGATTTAAAGGTGATAAATGAAAAAGTGAAAGAGATGTTAACAAAGGGTGTTGTCCAAGAGTCGTCGAGTTCTTGGGCTGCCCCCGTGGTTCTTATCAGGAAGAAAGATGGCACGTGGCGTTCTTGCGTTGACTACCGTCGTTTAAATGCGGTCACTAGAAAAGATGTGTACTCTGTTCCGCGATAGACGACGCCATTGACTGTCTGTTTTCTGCCTCCTAAATTTCCATCGTTGGCCTCAGATCGGGCTTATGGTAAATACCTGTCCACGCGATGGACAAAGAGAAAACTGCATTTATTACACCAGATGGTCTTTACGAATTCAATGTGATGCCATTCGGCCTGTGTAATGCACCCGCCAACTTCGAGCGATTCATGGAGACGAAACTCCGCGGTTTGAAATGGGGGTGTATGTGTTACATGGATAATGTTCCGTTTTTCGGGAAGACGTTCAGTGAGCACAATGACCGTTTAGCTGTAGTGCTGGACTGTTTGCGCAAAGCTGACCTCGTAATGAACTCGAAGAAGTGCTGTTTTGGAGCGCGCCAAGCGCTAGTTCTCGGACATTTCGTCGATAAAGATGGCGTTAGACCTGATTCCGCAAAGACCGCAGCGGTCGCCTCTTTCAAGCCACCCCAGTCCGCCAGACATCTACGAACTTTTCTCGTTTTTGTTCATGCTTTTGCCATTTTAATAACTGCTTTGCTGATATCGCCGACTCCCTGACAAACCTACTTCATAAGGATGTAGCTTTCGAGTGGACATCTGAGTGCGACTCCACCTTGCGCCACTTGAAATTTCACCTCCCGTCGCAACATGTGCTCCGCGACTTCGATTCTTCAGCGCCCACAGAAGTGCATACCAACGCAAGTGGTGCTGAAATTGGTACGGTTCTTGTCCAGCGCTGCGACAGCTAGGAGCACGTCGTGGCGTACGCGAGTCGCTCCCTTAGTAAGCCGGGGCGCAATTATACTGTCACGGAACAGGAATGCCTCGCTGTCGTTTTTGCCACACAACGTTTTCGCTCGTATCTTTTGGATGTCCGTTTACCGCTGTCACAGATCACCATGCCCTATGCTTTTTAGTTAATCTCAAGGATCCGTGTGGCGGCCTTGCATGATGGGCCTTACGGTTAAAAGAGTATGAATTTACCGTCACGTACAAAACTGGCCGTAAGCATGCTGACGCAGACTGTCTTTCGCGCCTTCCTGTTGCCGATGACTTCCAAAACTACGTCGCATTGGTATCACAGGCTTTTCCTGACATCCCCACGTTTATAAAAGAACGACGGAGGGATACCACCTTGGAACCTCTTTTACAGCGACTCAAGATCGGTCAGGTGGACACCAATTTGGTGTGCGTGATCGCCTGTTCAGGAAGAAAAACTATTCCTATATAGGCCCCCGCTTCCTCCTGGTTGTTCCGAGGAGCCTATACCATTCTATATTACAGGCCAGCACGACGACCCTAGTTCCGGGCATCTTGGAGTGCGAGAACGCTCCACCGCACCCAGGAGCGCTTCTATTGGCCACAAATACGACCAACTACTTAGCGGTATATGGCCAGCTGCACCCAGTGCCAGCGCTACAAACGTCCCACAAGCGTGGCAGCGGGGCAACTTCACCCCATCACGCCACCCCGCGCTCAAGTTGAGCAAGTGGACGTTAATAATCTTGGCCCCTTTCCGCTTTCCCATAATGCGAACCATTGGATCATTGTCTGCGCGGACTACCTCACTCGATACTGTGAGACGGCAGTCATACTCGCGGCCAACGCGTATGAAGTCTTCCGCTTTATGTTGTGGTTAACAGTACTTCGCCACGGACCACCACGAGTTATTATCAGCGACCATGGTCGACAATTTACCGCCGACGTCGCGGAGCAGATGCTCCGTTTGTGTGCCTGTGATCTTCGCCATTAATCGCCTTATCATCCCCAAACCAACAGTCTAACTGAACGCACCACCAGTACGATAACTGTCATGCTGTCCATGTACGTCGACGGAGATCATAAAAAACTGGGACAGTCTACTACCGTTCATTACCTACGCTTTCAACACCGCCCATCATGAGACGACTGGCCATTCTTCCTGCTTTACGCTGTCCAACCACGACATACTTTAGACAACAACTTCCGGTTTTCAGCCATTAGTAATGAAGATACCTCGGTAGCCGAGACAATCTGCTTTGCCGAACAAGCCCGCCGGCTTGCCCGCCTTCGCATCTTAGCGTCTCATGATCGCTGGAAAGCACGGTACGATGCCCACCATAGCTGCGTTATTCACCACTCAGGAGCTTTGATCTTGCTGTGGCGGCCTATCAGGAAGCGGGGTCTGTCACAAAAGCTATGGTGCTACTAAGATGCACCATTTGTAGTCCTTGCCCAATTTAGTGAGCTCAACTATCGCATCGCTCGTCTCACTAAAAGTGGCCATCACTCTGCGAAAAGTGAAGTCATGCACGTCATCCGCTTAAAGCCTTAACTACCAACGCTGTTTGAGTCGCCCAGCGGGCTTCAGCTGCGTCGGGGGAAGTGTGATGACCAGAAATGGAGATAAGAGAAGCTGCGGTCGACGAAAAAGCGGCTCGTGCTTGGATTCGAAAGTGGACACAGCTTGGTCTTCGACGATATATATATATATATATATATATATATAATTGCCAGTTTCAGAAGTAAAGAAAAATATCAGAACCGCGTCCAGCGAACATTCTCGGTCAGGCTTCTCTCAGTTTCGGAAAAAAAAAGCCTGCTGAGATTAGCATTGGACCTAGTTGAAATTCACACACTCACGCACACGTTGCATAAACATTACGTAACTGCTCTATAAAATATAATTTTTCAGGTGGTTCAAAAAATATTACAAGGGTTCAATGCTAGGGGTTCACCCGCAGCTAATGCTTTCGCTCAATATTTGGTTGAGCGAAAGCATTAGCTGCGGGTGACCGAGCGTTCTTCTCTTTTTCTTCTTCTTCAGCCCACGTATAAAGCCCCTTTTTAACCAACAGATATGAACGTTCTTTAGTGACTTATAGGGTAACGTGAATTCCGGGGTCCTAGCAGGCTGATTCTGACATAAACGTCCATGTGAAACGAGAGACCCAAGTTGGCAGCTCCTGCCAGCCCGTGTGTCACGTGGGGTGCTACGTCACAGCGTGACGTGGGTAAGACGTAACTGTGGCCGGGTCACGACAGGGCTTGAAAGTGCGAGTAGTATTGCTTTCGCAATAAAATAAGTTGTGGTTTAGCTCTGGTTAACCCTAGTTGAATTGCGAAAGCAATGGCGGAAGTTTCTTTAGCCTGCTACATTATTCCCCTATCACGCCCTATCATCTTAAGGTGCTTCGTTGTTGGGGGCGCTTAAGCTCAGTCTTTAAGGGTATGACGCTCAGTCTTTAAGGTATGAGGGCGTAAGCTACCAGACCACATATAAAGTCATGCTTCAACATGCATACCGTATGGACGTGCCTGCATGCCGCAGGGGTAACGAGAATGCGAACGGTTCTTTCAGGATGATTCTGATACTATCCTCCCATATACAAGGAGCGATTCGATTTGGCAGCTCCTTCCCGCGGAATAGGGGTAATGTGAATGCAAATATCATGACAGGCTGAGTTTTTATTAGGAGACCGTAGCTACGCCTCTTCACGGCTTATCTGCGTCCACCCAAGGTCTACTCTTAGCTGTCGTAGTATTGATTCGCAATAAACTAAAGCCTTGCGAGGCCAACGTTCACTGATATTTTAATGAATTCAATTAGGTTAACGCCATTAAAATGCTTATGGACAAGTGTCATCGCAACAAACACAAAGTGTGAACCAGTTTGGGTCCCTCCTTCAGAGAGTGTTTGTACACCATCACTACTCGAAAAGGAGCTCTTTCTTTATTTATTTAAGATATGGTTTTGTATTTATCACTGCCGCACGATGTCTCCTCACCGCTTAAGTAAAGCTGCCCGCACCTCGAAGCCAGAAGTTCCGTCTATCGGATGCTTCCTTCAACCCTTATTTAAATCCGACCGTTGAGTCTACAACAATGTGTTCAAAGTGCGATTGTGACGGCAGCATATTACAATTGCCATAAAGCTGTTCTTTTTAGAAATTCATCTCCATAAGTGTTGTCTCACAAGCCACTGAAAACTGTGGCATGCAGTGCTCTTTTTACGACTTTCTTTGGTTCTGCCTAGCTTGAGTAGGCACTTGCCTTTGTTAGAAAAGCGCGGTCACTCCTAATTCTTGCGTGCTACAACTTTTCAGTTGCTACATAGATGTTTATATAATAATTTTATTATTAATATTTCATTTTTTTGAAGAGCGAAATTTTGTCGTGAAAAACAATCCGTTCTGCACTAGCTATAGACTAAATGAGTACCAGTTCGGGCCAGTGATTATCGACATTGAGAGTGGGCCGCAGTTCGGTTCCGTGTGAAGTAGCGGCGTGTAGGGCAGGGCCCAGTAAAATATCAGCTGGTGAAAACCTCTAGCACAGAACATAAAGTTGTGCTTTGTAGGTTTTCTTGAATCTTAAGCCTTCATTGTGGCGGTTGAAGATTCCAGTTCAGCTATTGTGTTACTTCCACAGCATTTATTCACCATCACTTTTTTCCTATATATTCTCAGCCTTCATTTTCTTTCATTTAGGCTTAACTGAGGAGTGTGCCCGTGATGTTTGAAAAGACACTCGCAAACTTCTGATCGTACAGGCAGTTGTCAGAAACTAAAAGTGACTGCGGTGGATAATGCGCAACATCGTTTACTCCTTTCATTATTTCAATAATGGTCACAGCTAAGATTAAGGATAGTTTGGTTTAGTTTATGGCGTTTAACATCCTAATGGGATCCAAGTTATGAGAAATGCCGTAGTAGTGTAGAGCTCCAGAAATTTCTACCGCCTGAGATTCTTAAACTTGAGCTTTCATTCTACAGCACACGGGCGCCTTGCTTTTCGCATCCATCGAAAAGCGGCCGTCGCGGCCGAAATTCGATCCCGTATCCTTGGGGACAGCATCCTGGCGCCGCAACAAGTGCACTACCGTGGCGTGGTATTAAGTATAGTTTCATGCCGCCAAGGCTAGAGTCGCACTTGTCAGCGCCTAGCTGTCATGCGCATCTCGCCTGGTTTGAACAGCTGAAACGTTCGACTTGCCCGAACATTTCAAAAATGCCCAAAAGAAAGATTCGATGGTTAGCACAGCATCGGCACTCGAACACTCAGCGCAACCCTTTAAGGTTTCAGTATCAATGATTGACTCGATACGAGAAAAGCGGAAGTTGGAAGAAACCTTCAATCTCGCGTAGTTATGCCATGTCCTTTGATAATTGACAGATATTAATTACGATAACGTTGTGTTAAAAATATTTGATTCTGCTGAGTCATTCTGTGAAAGGAAAGAGACCTCCCGATCGCGCGGCTTTCCCGTGTTGCGCATGCTATCTTATCATTCAATGCCGATATAGTCCCGGGATGAATATCAAGGGGGGAAACTCGCATGATGTGTCCCGCCGCCCTTATCTAAAGGAGGGAGGGGGGGCGGGGGGAGATCAGGACCCCTCTGTCTCACCGCAATTTGCTCCACTGGTTAAATATAAACCTAACAGCGTTTTTTTGATGCCTTTTAATTAACCTATGATATACTTCTCGTGAGGAACGAAGCGACGTTCGCATTTTCTGGAACGGATCGAAGAAAAGCATTGTATGCAAGCTGTTTTGTTGAAGGCGGGGTTTGATGAAGGTGTCTTCAGAGAAACACGAGTCGTTTTAATGAGGCTGATGTGGCATAGTTGACATGCGACTACCATGCGAGTGCCATGATATTATTACACCGAGGAATTTATAATTGTTAACTTGCGCCAGAGGCGTACGATTAACAACATCCGAATATGAAGACTGACTGTTTTGTTGTTATTATGAGGACAGAGTTAGTATTATTAAGGTTCATATACCAGTGAACACTGCATCACTTGGATACGGCTTCTGCAGTGTAATTTAGGGCAACGTGGTCATCGGCAGTAATAATTTCGCGGTGATCTGGCTGGCTGGCTGGGTTTAACGTCCCTAAGCGACTAAGGCTATGAGACATGACGTAGTGTAGGACTCCGAAAGTGTCGACCACCTGGGGTTCTTTAAGTGCACTGACATTGGACAGCACACAGGCGCCTTGCGTTTCGCCTCCATCGAAAAGCGGCCGCCGAAGCCCGGATTCGATCCCGCATCCTTGGGAACAGTAGTCGAGCGTCGTAACCACTGCGCCCACCCCGGCGGTCAATATAAGGTTGAAATAAGACAGTAGACCAATATCAAAAAATTAAAAATAAAATTTCAACAGACGCTGCCCCGACGAAATCCTGATGATAGGCGTTCAATTCTTGAGCACTGATGTTTGTTCCTAACATTTCTAGAGATATCTAGACAAATACCCTTTATTTAAGTTAACAACGGGACCGCTGCAAGGTGTGCACACTAATTTTTTAATTGATTTCCTGTCCTGCGTGAAACGCGATAGATTGCTTTTGTGAAGTAAAACAAATCGTATAAATCATATCTAGTTGTTTTTTACTGTCGATGCACACGATAAGCCATGTATTAGCTCCAAGAGCTGTAGAGTATAACATGAGAAAGAAGACGGCTACACAGTATAAAATAGCATTGCACCAGGATTGAGGGGAGCCTCAGTTCGCAAGGCGAGCCAACGTTTCGACAAGTGGACTTGTCTTCGTCTGGGCCCAGGCGAAGACAAGTTCATTTGTCAAAACGTTGGATTGACTTGCAAACGGAGGCTCCCCCTCAAGCCTTGTTCAGTGCTCTCCAAGAGCTAACAGTTGAAAGTCCACTTCGAAGCCCATACTTGAATACAGCATGAGCGTGTTCTTGGTCAAGAATCGGCAGCTCTTTAGACAGAAGCTGGAACTCTACTTTACCGTAGTGAAGCCATATGACAGTCCGTTGAGCGATTCAGCAAAGACTGCGATGCTGTTGACTTTAGCCGGTGACGACGCTATCGAGGTTTGTATTAATTTTACATTCAACGATGGCGAAAGTAAAGAGGGCTATTAGACCGCGTAAAAACGTTTGACAGCTACTGGGGCGCACAGACGAACGAAATGTGCGAACGATACTTGTTCCGGACAAGATTCCTGGATGCAGGAAAAACTTTCTAGCAGTTTGCACAGGACGTGAAAAAAACAAGCTCGACACTGCAATTTTGAAGGGTTAAGAGCTTCCATGACCCGCGACCAGATAGTAATTGGAATCAATAAGGAGACCCAAAAGGGCAAAACTTCTACAGGACAATCAGCTGATGTTGCCCGAAGCGGAACAAATCTGCAAAGCATTCGAAGCAGCAGCTCTTAAGAACTAGGCATGGGGACAGAAAGAAAAACAGGTCGATCCTGTGAAGAAGACTCAGAGAGGAACAAGGCTGCAAAACAAAGCAAGGGGCTCGAATTGCGACAGAGACCACCAGCTATGCAACTGTCCTGCTTGTGGGAAGACTTGTAGAAAATGCCAAGGAATCACTTCGCCGCACGCTGCAGATAACCAGCGCAAGTGAATTCCCAGTCAGAAGAACCTACAGAAAACTTTCTGATGTTACGACAGAATTTCTGTGCGGCTTTTGACAGGAAAGCTGTTGTGACAACAGAACATTCTGTAGTACCATCAGAGATTTCTGTTTTACAACAGAAAAGTGCAACAAAACTACAGACAACAGAAATATACTACAGAAAATCTACAGAACTACAGAAAAGTACTACAGAACTACAGAAAAATCTGATTGTTACGACAGAACTAAAGAATATTTTGTTGTATTTTAGACACAGTTCTGTAGTTTTTTTCAACTGGGAGATGCCAATGATGAAGATTTTACATCTTAGACGTCTGCGTGGACAGCGTGGCAAGTCGACGGGACTGGACAGTTAAGTCAAGCGTTGGTAATGGAGCTGTTTTGTTGAAAGCTGACACGGGATCGCAAGCGAACCTATCCCTTACTATGTCTAAAGGAACATCGAGCTTACGCCACCGCTCAAGCAAAGTAGTTCCACCCTCCGATCTTACACTGGATGCACAATCAAACACCTGGGCGTTATCAACCAACGCGTGGCTATCAGCGAATAGAATTGCAGCTTGAAATTTTTCGTGGTCAAGAGAGGATGTCAGGCGCTTCTTGGTCTACAGGCAGCTGAATGGCTCGGGTTGGTTTCCCGAAAAGTAGATTCAGTGATATCGAACAGCTCCGAGGAACTGCTTGAAGAATACAGCGACATATTTCAAGGCACCGGGTGCGTCCAACGCCGATACAAGATGCGGCTCCGTGAAGGTTTCGTCTCAACCGTTCAAGCCGCTCGGCGTGTACCCTTGGCACTGCGGGAGCCCCTGCGCCACGAGCTGGAACAAATGGAAGAGGCTGGCATCATAACAAAGGTCAACGAGCCAACGGACTGGGTGAGCCTTTTAGTCATTGCTAAAAAGAAAGACTAGGGTCACGAAGAGTCGGACACGACTGAATTGAACTGAAAAAAGAAAGACGGAAAGCTGAGGCTATGCATGGATCTGAGAAAGATTAATGCGTGCATAAAGAGAGAGCATTACGAGATGCCGCGGAGGGAAGACATAGAAGCAGTGTTGGCCGGCGCGAATGTTTTCAGCCGTCTAGACACAAAAGCTGGCTTCCATCAAATCCCTCTTGACCGTAAGACTTCGTTCATTTGTACTTTCGCAATACCATTTTGAAGGTACCATTTCTTGAGCCTATCATTTGGCATCTCTTCCGCGTCTGAAGTCTTTCAAAAGATATTGAGCCAAATCTTCGAGTCTCTGCCAGGTGTGCCCATTTACGCGGATGACATTTTGGTATGGGAAACATCAAGGGAGGAGCACGATCAACGCTTAAAATCTGTATTTGAAGCATCGAGGCGGGCCGGCCTAGCACTAAATTCGAGAAGTGCAAGGTTGGAAGTTGAAGAAATCGAATTTTTAGGCGACAAATTTCAGAAAAAGGTGTAACGCCTAACCAAGAACTCGTCAAATCAATAACTGAAATACCTGTTATCAGACAAGAAGAGAGTGTAACGTACCTCTACTCTGCGTGGCAAATTATTTTTCGAAATATATTCCTTCTTGGCACTACAGACGCCGCAGTTGCGCAGTTTGAATAAGCATGCCGCAGTTTTTTATTTGACTCCCAACCACGCGCAAGAATGGCAAGAAATCTGCAAATGCCTGAGCGAGGAGCCACTGCTTGCAATCTTCGACCCTAGCAATTAAAGAAACAAAAATGGCGTCAGACGCGTCCTGGAATGGTTTAGGCGCGGCCCTACTCCACCGTCATAGTGATAACTGGCGGCCCGTGGCCTACGCGTCACGAACGCTCACTTCAGTTGAGCAACGTTGCTAGCAAATCCAAAAATAAAAATGCCTTGGCAGTGACAGTCGGCTCTCGGAAATTTCACTACTTCATCTATGGCCGACATATTATATTAGAGACCGGCCACAGACCACTACTTGGAATTGCTGAAAAATTAATAGGGGACATGCCACCCAGGCCACAAAGGTTATTTCTGCGAGGAAAACGGCTCCTTCTTCCTGACATGCTGTCACGAACCGCAGCTGCCACTACAGAAGATGACGCAGCAGGTGAATGTGACATCGTAATCCATGCTGCGTGTACGGTGAATGCTTTCGTAAGCGACGTCTCGCTAAAGCGGCTTGTGGGTGCCACTAATAATGACCCGTACCTTTGCGAAATAAAAGAAAGTATTTATGCTGAAAAAAGCATACAAGGAGAGCTGAAACCTTTCGCCAGCGAACTTTCTGTAGTGAAAGGTATCGTACTAAAAGGCAGCAAAGTGATAGTGCCTGCGCCCATGCGAAGAGAGATGCTAAAGCGCATTCATGAAGGTCACATGGGCATCAATAAATGTAAAGCAAAGACACGAAGATTTGTTTTTTGGCCGGGCTTGCGTGCGCAAATTACTGCTATGACTAAACAAATGGGCGGTGTGCAGACGTCATGCGTACAGCCAACTTGGGGAACCACTACTTATTAGGCCGGTACCAGAATATTCATGGTATAACGTTGGAGTCGACATATTCCAGTACGAGAGAAAATCTTATCTGTCTGCGTACGACGCACTCTCAAATTTTCCACAAGTCGAGGAACTCAACAACACGTCGTCGGCGTCAGTCATAACAAAACTGGCGGGCCATATTTGCAAGATATGGAATCTCGATGGAAGTGTGCACCGACAATGGGCCCCAGTTCGCCAGTCGAGACTTCCGCCTTTTCGCAACCAAGTACAACTTCCGTCATGTGACATCTAGTCTGCACTTCGCCCGTTCCAACGACTTAGCGGAGAAGGGGGTATTGATAATCAAGCTGATTTTGAAGAAAACGAAGGAAGCAGGTGATGATTTTTCTCTTAGTCTCCTTAGTTACCGTCTCCGGGAGAGCTGTTACAAGGACGACGGCTGAGGTAAGCCTTGCCAGACTTCAAAGACCAAACTAAGACGGTAGTACAGAAGCATGCTCAGACTGATCATTCACGAGGTCCACTTCCACCCCTTGAAAAAGGACAAACTGTCAGGTTCAAGAAGAAAATATGGTCGCACAAAGCGAAAGTTATTGCCACAACGCACCCAAGGTCGTACACGATCTTAACCGAAAGAAACAAGGTGCTTAGGTGGAACCGGCAACATCTGCTGCCCAAAGGCGAGCCTTTCAATCCGGAGGCGTTTGACTACAAACTCGGGGACGAAGCTAATCTCCGCACCACACCGCCCGCATCAGTTCCTGAAACTTCGCGCTCCACCTTTCCGGCTACAACACAAGCGCAAACTCCTCCCCGGAGACGATCCAGTAGGCAGAAACGACCTCTTAAGCGCCTGCAGTACGACAGTAACTTTATTGAAGTCAACTGAAGTAAACAGGTTTTATTTTTTTTTCGAGAGAAAAAAAGATTTATTGCGTTACGATAAGACATTGGCCATTCTAAGCTGCGTCACTCGTGCCCACTAGGCCCAAGCCGCGCCACATATCATCTTCCTCGCCAGTCGGGCTGGCCGGGGTGCTATATAGCAGAGCAGAGAACAGGCTGGTGTTTCGCCTGCTTGTTGGCTGCTCGTTACTTCACCGTTCACGGAACTTTACACTCGCAATTATCGTCAGTTATGCAGTGCTGAACGTACCGCAACAAAACATCCCGAGGAATGCGAGAAATATAAATCTACCACGTCGACACTAAACACATGACAGTTCAGAGTAAGTTGACCGAACGTAGTCTTGAATAACTTCTCAATTCCTTGCACAGAAACGGCCTTCAAATCGACTGTTGTTACCTAGGAGGATACTGTGTATGTGCAGAGGTCTCGAATATGCATACGATCCCATGTACCACCATTGCCTGCGAATTGTTTTTGAGTTGTGTGGATCGGGCAATAGCGGCGGAGTTAACGGTTTGTGCATAGCTAGGTGTTGCCAAGGCCTCCGTTTTCCATGCAGTACGCTAAAAAAGGCAAGATACAATTCCTGGTTATAGAACAACATATTTAGCCTTTTCATGTTTGCTGGTGGCATTAAACGTGTTCGGTCAAGCCTCTGCTAAGCTGTCTGTCTGGTCGTTCGAAGCTGGTTAGGGATGACGTTGTCTTGTACTGTATTCGCAAAACTTATGTAGCTCGTGTCTGCATCAAGTTGCGGAACGTGTGGGTAATCAACTTGCTAGGCTGTGGGACGCCGGCTATTTCAACATGCTGATCGCCAAGTTGCGCGAAATAACGATTACTAAGAGCGAAAAACCGCGTGTCTAAGGACCCTGATTCACGAAATCGTAAAACGGTTTTCGTAATTCCAAACGTGCATCCCTTGTACAGAATGCTATAACTGGCCAAGAAGTATAACATTGAAGATATGTTTTCTTCCCGACAAAAACTGATAAATATATACCCAGCATTGCAGCGAAGGTGGCAGTTGGATGCAATGAGAGAGCGCAACATCTGCTCTGTGAGGCATGGTAAAATGATGGTTGATTGTGCAAAAGGCATGGTCTACCGGATATTGTTTTCCTGTGGTGGCTACTAGTAATTCCGACGGGTGATTGCAGAAACATCCGCCTTATGAAACACAACAGTTTGCTTAGTATATGAACGGGATCAAATCTTCCTATTCTTTACTCCAACGTCCGACCCTTCTTTCAACAACCCGTCCATGATTTGCGCACATAGCGACCAGACTGTAAAGGTGGAAGCTCAACATATTGCCAATAGTGGTTCCTCTTGCGTGAACCAACCGTCATTATTACTTGACAGTGATTGATTGATTTATTCATTGACTGGAGCTATTGAAGGGTGCCTTTGCGCAAACGTAGGTAGTATTCTTTGTTGATAAGTTAGGTTCTTTTTCACTATGTCCTGGCTGGAGGAGTTTAAATGTATGCTAAGTAAGTAATTAATATTTTATTGAAAGTCAGTGCTCGTGTTTTCTTTTCTCCGTATCGTCCTCGTTAGTTTGCGCTGTTGTATTGTGGATCGTAACCTAGTTTCCCAGCTTTATATCATCCAGAGGCAGACACGCTGCGCCTATGCTACTCAAGCACGTTCGTATAGCGCGGTTAGGCAGACCTTATACATTCGTCCGGTGGCCTTTAACGTGTGGTGGGTGAAGAGTATGTATGAGATATTTTATATCATATGTGAGATATTAAAAACCAAATTAAGGGATGATTAATCAGGCGAGCGGCTAAATCCATGTGCTCTAACGAGGGTCTCCGCGGGGAGACAGGAAACATGAGACATGGACACTGAGGGGTCATACGCTTAACCGCAGATGCTAAGTGTACCAGCCATTGCTTGCTCAGTAGTACCGTGCACTGCCAATCCTTACAAACAAAACCTGATCTATATCTGGTTGCACACTATATTCGCAGCAGCGAGAATCGAACCTTAGTGGGCAATTTTGGGCGGCTTTATAGGACTAAATATCGTGGCAGAAGTTGCATTATCAGCCAAATTTGGTTAGCACTTTAGAGTTAGGAATCAAACCAACTGGAACCCTTGGATCTCGGTTGAGAGAGTTCGCTCCCTGTACTCCTAGGCCATGGTTTATCGAAGGCTAGGCTGAATATCTATGTGTGGTGGTGTTTTACAAATTGTCGTGAATTATTTCACGCAGATTCGCCATGCTTGACGGCGAAAACAACAGTGGGCAAGGCGACTGCGACTGAGGGGGCCGACGCATCTATAAGGGCGTTGCACAGAAGAACAAAACGATTCAAACCAGATCAAGCTGTACTACTACTTGATATTCCATGCTGAGCGATGATAAAACGTCTATCAATATTACCCAGCTCTCTCTTGCGCGTGATATGCAATCTCGATACGTGTGCGCGTGCATGGTGTGTGTGAGAGAGAGGGTGTCCGTGTATTTGTCCGTGCACATGATTGTGAGTGTTTATTTAGAAAGATTACATTCTTCCAGCGCAATTGTTATTGTTTGTCTAGAGAAATTGCATTCTGGGAGAGAGAGTGCGGGCAATAAACGAAGAGGCCGGCCATTCCCGACTGAAGCTACGCCTGACACCTTCCTGCTCAGAGAAGATGGTATAGAGAAGCAAACTGCCATGTAAAAGAAATATTCTGGGCTAATAAAGGGCTCAAAAATATAAGCCTGCTCAAAAATAGGAGAAATTCAGAAATTCGGAGGAAGTCACCAGCACACACACACGATAAAGCATAGCGCATATTTCAAAAACGTCACGGAAAAGGTGTATGGTAGAATGATTTCGTACACACAGAAATAGGCATAATACTGAAGCTGCAGGAATTGAACGGAGGCGCAACACGGAACCGGACACAGACAAGAAGGGGACACCACATGCGCACACTACCAACTAT
>JAJIZL010100189.1:0-14155 GCA_023969395.1 Amblyomma maculatum | reverse complement strand
TATACGGATCTTGGTTGGCAGACTAATGTCTCTGCTCTTTACTAGGCGGTCAAGGCTAGCCATGGCTCCCTTGCCCAGAAGCAGGCGTCTCCCAATTTCATGGCTGCAGTCTCTTTCCGGGGTAATCATGGAGCCAAAGAAGAGAAAATCTGTCACAGCTGCCACTTTTTGTCCCTTGATGCTCCAGGACTTGATAGGGGCAGACGCCATGATCTTTGTCTTTTTAATGTTCAGTTTAAGCATATATATATATTATACATACGTGTGTGTGTGTCCATTTGTAAACTAAGAATGTCCGACTGACATACTTTCTGCGGTACAGTAAATGAGGGTAAAGAAATCCTTATTTTCAGTGTAGCTGGTCGCATTCAACAAAAAACTAGTAGAAAGAATCAACTTTTGATGAAATTTGTCCTCGAGTGTCACAGCTTTCAGCTGCCCACCAGCCTGCCTCTAGTTAACGCTATAAAATTAAATAATTTCAAGCCAGCATGACACCAAAGCTGTAGACGCAATAGCGCCTTTAACCCGGCGTTTTCATTCCGCGAATTCTTGCCGTTAAGAGACGCAGAGTTTGGCAATGTGATTAACGCCTTTAGTTTGCTTTGTTTGGAGGAACGGAAGGTGCTATATCTGCCTCACTTCTCGGTGAACAGCGAACTTTAAAATGAAAGGCATAAAAACGGAGGTAGAGCCGCCCAAATCTTTAACTGGCGTGCGCATGACGACCTCCTTTTCTATGCTCCTGAGCCTTAATAAGGACAATACTTGACAGATGATCAAGATTACGCAAGAGCTTGGTGAGCCATTTCTTATACTTGACTTTTCGCAGGTTAGCTGCTCTGTAACACTCAGAATTACAGAAAGTACTGCCGTCACGAACGTCAGTTAAGATTTCGGCAGCTGTACATAGGCCGTTGGTTCCAATCTCTGTCGCAAACTAACCTTCAACATGACTAGCAGATGGATGCTAAATGTGACGCGAAAAGGGTATGACACCACCCTGAAAGCTGTATAAGAAATCGATTTTATCAAGACTTTAATATAAAACAGAGCATATATTTTTCCACGAGTTGCGAGTTTTCTGCGACGACCATGGCAATGGCGATGCCTTTTCGGCCGAACGAGCTGTATGCGCTTCAGGTAAAATCAAATATGTGCATAATTTTGTTGCTGAACACAACCAAGCACCTCTTTCTCTCTTTTCTTTTAATCCACCTTCCTTCGAAGCTTCTCAAGCTTCCCCTTACGGTGTGGTTCAGGATTCTACCAAGAAGTGTGACAGATACTGTGCCTTTTCTTTCCTTTAAGCAGCTTAGGAAATACGTTCGCAGAACGGCCCGTGACAGTTCGCTATGCAGTCGGAGTGGCTCCACTATAAGCCTGAAACAGGCTGTGCACTGCCAGAGCATTACTCCCACAAGCAAAACAAAAGTATCTGCTGTTTCATTACAATTTAGAAGCAGTTTTGCAGTCATTACGTCACCCCATAGAAACCAGGACACACCTGCAGCTTGCAGTTCCTGACTGGGGGGAGTAAACATGGAGAGGGACCCAAACGACGCGAGAGAAAAACGGTGGCGAAGGGGGCACAAAAGGCGTCCCCTCTCTGAAAGCGACGGTGCAGGAACGAGACATGATGGGACAGAATGCTGCACGAGCGCCCCATCGTGACAAGTGTCCAAACTATTCACACCTCTGTCTAAGGGGCACGAACACACACACAAACACACAAACGCTGGTAGAGAGGGTAAGTAGGGTTGCAGTAGGGTGCAAGTTTTCTAAGAGGGGGTAAGTGAATAGAGACCTGCTTCCAGCAGGTGCAAAGTTACCCCCAAGGCCTTCTAAAGGGGGTAAAGGACCATGCTATGCCCTTTTTACCCCTTTCGAACACCCTTTTTTCTGATGAACCAACATCTGGCCACTTGGGCTATTCTCGCACACTTGCTAGGATACGACAGACATTCTACTGGCCCAACCTTGCCACTGTTGTTAAGCGCTATATCAAGAGCTGTCGGCAATGTCAGCGTCGGAAGGTTCCGCAATCAAAGCCTGCGGGCCTCCTCATGCCCATAATACCACCACGAGCACCATTTGATCAAGTCGGCATGGACCTTCTCGGTCCTTTCCCTCGGTCCTCTGGTGGCAACCGTTGGATAATCATCGCCACAGACTATCTGACTCGCTATGCCGAGACCAAAGCGTTACCTAGTGGTACAGCGTCTGAAGTTGCCCATTTCTTTGTACACCAGATCATACTACGGCACGGTGCTCCTACCTGTATTATTACTGATAGAGGGACTGCCTTTACTTCAAAAATGATGGCCGAAGTCTTTCATCTCAGTGGTACGGCGCATCGAAAAGCTACTGCTTACCATCCGCAGACCAATGGGCTGACGGAAAGGCTTAATAAGACCATCGCGGATATGCTGGCGATGTACGTCGACGCCCAGCACAAGACTTGGGATGCGATCGTACCATATGTGACGTTCGCATACAATACGGCAGTCCAAGAGACTACACGTTTCACGCCGTTTCGCCTCGTTTACGGCAGGGAGGTTCGGACGATGCTGGACGCAATGCTCCCTTACCAAACAGATACCGAACTTTGTTCTGACGCCGAGCAGTTTGCCCAAGATGCTGAGCAAGCACGCCAACTAGCACGCGTCCACATCACCCAGCAACAGGACAGGGATTCACGCCGGTACAACCTCCGCCACAGACAAGCTTCCTACAACACCGGGGACCAGGTGTGGGTGTGGACTCCTGTTCGACGCCGCGGCCTTTCAGACAAGCTAATTTGCCGCTACTTCGGACAGTATAAGATCAGGCGACGCATCAGTAGCGTCAATTACGAGGTGCTCCCGGATGGATCAGAGCACACAGGCCGTCGGCTACCTCGTCCAGAGACAGTTCATGTCTTGCGACTGAAGCCGTACTTTGCACGGTGACTGACAAACTACATCTACAAACTTTTTTTTGAGGGGGGGAGGTTGCTTTTGTACGCTTGTGTGCACGTGTAACTGTGTGCGTTACGCTTAAGGAGGGAGGAATGCCAGGGGGCGCTCAGAGTGAAAGACGACGTTGAAGTGAATCGGCTCCGGACTCGCAGGACGTATCTAAACCTTGGACCGTGTGATTCTACCTGTACCGGCTCTGTTAATCTACCCCCTGTCGCCAACACCGTGACAATATGTGCTGTTTTATATGAGCTTCATCTTGAGTTGGGGGTACACTAAAAAAGATGAAATTCTCAATTACATTACGGCGTAGGTGCAGGGGTTATGAGGGTTTCACTATCATTGCCTTATGGTATCGCTAAAGGGTATCGCAGCACTGGCAGACCAGGACAAAATAACGAGAGACGACACACACGCACGCTGATCAGAGCAGTTGTGTGTGTGTGTGTGTCGTGCGACAGAGGCTTTCGCCTCATCGCACTTCCCGGGTCAAAAGGTTTAATCACAAGCTAAACCACAGCTATTTTTCATGCTGCGACTAGCGGGTAAGCAACATTGCGTAGTCTTCTCTTTCACATGCTGCCGGGTATTTTGCCACGAATGCAAAAATCTGTAAGTTCATTTCTGGTATTTCATTGCTGTTGGCTTCATGGGCTGGAAAGCAGAAATTGTTGCGGAAGCAAACGCCTCTCACAAATTGTCGCCGTAGTAATTTGTACAAAGATTCGATGAAAATGCTGGTGTGCACGCTTACCGAGCAGCAAGCTGAGAATGCAGGAAGCTTCGAGGGGCGGGCTCAGCTAACTGGACAAACAAGCTATGCTTCCGGCTCGGCGATGCCGTTTGTTACAACAATAAAGCCCGCCCGAGGCAAACAGGCTGTGCCGGCTTGCAATGGGGCTTGACGTCGTGCTGATGGTGGGTGTAAGTAGAAGCAGCCTGGAGGCGCTGAAAAGTTTTGAGGTCAAACGGCAAAAAGCAATCGAACTTACCATTGTAGCATGGGGTGTGGCGTATCATCTGAAGCAAGAACTTTATTGCGTGGCCAGAGTGACCGGAAACTGTCTCATCCCCTGATGGTGCAGGAGCAGCGACAAGCCTCGTTGCGCGTAGAACCTGCGTCTTCCGATAGCGCACGAACTTACTAGTAGGGCAAGATAAATGCCTTATTTTGTTAACAGAGTAACTGACGTGTGTGCATGAAAAATGAGGTGCACATCTGATCCCGAATGCGAAATTCAACTTGCTAATTCGACGTGCACAAGACTATACTGCGTCTCGCTAGCTTGTTCGACATAAAGCAGATTCGAATGCACACTTAAAATTCAATTGACCATTTCTTCACTGGATGCTAAAAGCGTCTTTTTATTTTCTGCGTGTGAAAATGCTGCCTCTGACTGGAATGCCACTAAATCACAAAATTCAGTGTGGTTTTTCTTCTTATTTTCGTGCTCCTTGAATGATGATAATAACTGACGGCTTAATTTTTTTTGTCATCTGCAGGCATCACCATGACAAGCAACGAAGTTTTGAGACAGCGGAGCAAGCCATATGGTAGAGGTCTGAAAAGGCGTTTATCCCTTATTAGTGATGGGCGAGTATATTAGTCGTCGGAACGCCCAGAGGCTTTCTACCATTGAACAAAAATACTCAAATTCTAGCCGATAGAGAAGTTACCAGTTAAATAATCAAACAATATATACCGTAGCTCATGAAACATTAGAGAACTTTTTAGTATTTTCGTGTGGGCTAGTCAGCTAAGTATCATGTAAAATTTGGCAGCGCGAAAGCAGCCGACGAAACCGCAGAAACATAGACATACAGAAAAAGTGCTTAGCTTACAACTCAATCTAACTGAAAACCAGACCATGTTTTACACACAATAAAATGAATCGGATCCCTCCACTACTGTGCCCCTCATAGCCTGAACCGCTAATGGATATAAACCCGATAAGCAAGCTAAATCTTCAACGAAGAAGGATCGAAGCTATATGTTTTCATGGTACTTGGAGAAAAGGTTGACAGTATTGAGAGTTCTGTGTCATTCATGTCGGCTCAAATGACCGAGTTACTAAACGAAACCGAGAAAAATGAACATGATATTAAGAAACCTTAGGATAAAGACAAAAAAATTGAACCTGCTTACATAAAACTTGACTCACTAGCGCATGAACTTTTGAGTGCCGCAGCTGCCGATCAAACCCCGGATGTTATAGAGTGCAAAAGGCGGCTAATGAAAGTCTTGGTCAAGTTTAATGTTATTCCGAACAAAATGACTTACTGTAGCTTGCCGATACCGACGTGGCCTCAACTGAACCTTTTGCAGCAAGTCATGGTGAAATTCCCTGCATTGTGCGCTGTTTTACGAAGCACGTCATCAGTGGTCAGTGGTGATAAAATAGACGGAAAATTTTCGACGACGACGTTAAGTGCGCCTGACTAAACGAAGCTGTTCACTGCTTGCAGAGTAGAAGCGAGGGTCGAAACTAAGGCTGCGAGTATATCTGAGGCTCCTATATAAACATTCCTACTCGAAAAAACGACAACGCACTGGCAGTTGTGTTTAGAGTCTTCAAACTTGATGAGCAGCTGCCTTTGGTTTGCGCACGCTGGATATTTTTGCTCTCGTTCTTGTAATCTTTCATGACCTACTTCAACAATCTATCATTTGCAAGTCCAAGACAGTTTATATGCTAAGTTCAGAGTTCCGAAAACATTTAAGTTTATTCGTCGTAATGTTCAATTCATCAGAAACGAAGAAGCAAATCTAAGTGTGTTTTTTGAGAATGCTGATACGTCATTTTCGATCATCATTATTACAGGACTATGATACGCGAGTGAATTTCGTGTTTTCCACATCCCAGAGTTTCATTCGTACGTTGGTTACAAAGTAAATCATGGCTGACCTGCACTATTCATTGTTTTTTTTTTCTTTCTTGATTCTGGTGTGTATGTTATATGTTTTACTAGGTTTTGCTCTTTTGGCGTGCTGTTATCGACCCGTTAGTCAGAGGTTGAAGTTGCTCTTAATTTCGTGCAATCTTTTTCTCTACTGTCAATAAACGCCTGCACCTTGCACTTAGCAGAGGTCTATGAGCAAGTTGGGTAAGCATGCGGATAAAACAAGTTTAGAAATGTTAGCTATTTTAAACAATACTTCTAATATTAGTAATCGAGCTGCAGGTGCATGTTACAGCTGTGTCAGCGTCATTGCTTCATCTGCGTATTGCAAGCGTAGATGATCACAGAGCTATATATGATGTCATTCATGACATAAGCAACCGCTTGCCTAAATTCTTTAGCGTGGATTCGGATCTCGCCGGAGGCGTACAGTTGTCTTAAAGGGGTAGCTCTTCTCAGTGCAAAAGTTGAGCAACGGCGGACTGCACCACTTTGACCTTCAGCTCAACCTCGATGTCAAACCTTCGAGTCAAACCACAGAAACGCAAGCGTTATATCATTGGATAGCTTATGCCACGTATAATGACCCATTGCAAATTACGTTTCAGTAATTAATTAGAGTGATGAGATAATTATGATTAAGTATTTACTCCAAGCTACAGCATGAAGGCATGTATCGTTGGATAGCTTATGTCGAGTATAATTGTGCTGGTCTGAGTTTAGGCTTTAATTAATTACCGTTAATTAATTATTCTAGATTAAAAATTGAACCTTAATCTACCGCATCGCCATCTATCGCTGAATAGCTTATATTGAGTACGATTTCGCTAAACTAATTGCAGGTATTAATTACTTACCGTTATTGAGTTAATGGTGATTAAAATTTAAACTGTGCGCTACAACATCCAGTCACATATCGTTAAAAAGGTCTCGACGAGTACACTCCAAAGAGAAAAAAAAAACGCTAAACCAAGCAAAAACATGGAAAACTGAGCTATCATTCGGCTATCTGGATCAAACATGCTTAAACCAGTGCCACTTTTTTCTACTCTGTAATCAGTTACTCTTACGAATAATTACTTTACATTCATCAAAACGAAAAAATATCAATGACTTTCTTGGTGGTCGCAGCTGTTGACTTTCTTGGTATGTATCTCATAACGACCCCCTCACTCTCCCTACATTTATTTACCGATTGGCCTAAAGAGGGTCTCGAATCTGGCAGTCTTGATGCAACGAGACCAAATTTTTTTAGTCAAGCTAGAACACATTGAGAGTCAAGAATTAAGCATTATAAGCTAATACGTTATATCCCAAAAAACTAGAGAATTTAACTGAATAATTTTACTCATTTCTAAAATAATTGCGCTGAGCAGGACCCGTGGTAAAAGTGGTGTAGTCGACACAGTCGTCAAAAACAAAAACAACGGAACAGATTTATTGTCCCTTCGTTTACAACACTCGCTCGCACGGCGTACAGGACACACACTGCCCGAAAAGGGTCCGTTTCAGTGGCGGCACGGTCCACTCAGTCCCTCTCCGCACACCCTCTGCCACCAGATGTCCGGGGTCGGAATGGCAGAGTAACCCGAGAGCTACTTCGCAGCGCGGAGCAGAGCACCCCCCGTCGAGTCCGAGGCGGGACCCCGGAGAGGGTCTGCGCGAATTCCGTCCGTTGGCCGAACATGCGTGGCGTCTGATCGACAACAGTGGTAACACGCTAAATGCCATTTTGACGTACTGCCATTTTGACGTCGGAAACATGGTTATCAGAACACGAAAGTCCGGTACAGCTGCAGGGCTATGTCTGTTATTTAAGAAACAGAACCATCGGGCTTGGTGGTGGCGTAGCCGCATATATAAAAAATAGCATGAAGTTGTTCCAGACTTCTCACTGATAATTCAAAATGTAGAATGCCTTTTAATTCATCCCGACCTTGGCTCAGCAGCCATGGTTTATAGACCACTCTGTGGGAGTAAAACCCGTCTTTTTTCTTTTATGGAAGACCTTTTATTATACCTAAATAAGTCCGGTGGAAACTTCGCGATATTAGGTGACATTAATGTAAATATGTTATCTGATGATACATATTCAGGAAAATTCAACACTATAATACATTCCTACGCATGTTTAAATCAGGCAACACGTTTGACTGAACACAGTTCAACACTGATTGGCTTGTGCATCACCAATGTGCATCATCCTGCCGCCTCAGCCGGTGTCCTTTCTGCAGATATAAGCGATCAACTTCCTGTTTCTGCTTCTTACCACTATCTGAACGAATAGCTAATAAAACTGTTCACTATTATCGCCACATAAACGATAATTCTCTAGAGTATTTTCGCTCACTAACCATCAATGTCAACTGGGGATTGATACTAAATGAGCGTAACTCAAACGAAGCATACAATTTATTTTTTTCTTACTTTTTTTGCTTGCTATGACAAAGCTTTCCTTACGAAAACTGTAACTAGACAGCCTGATAAACGAATAAGGAAGCCTTGGATAAATCATGTACTCTACAAGAAAATACAATATAAAAATAAATTGTACCATTTATTTGTAAAAACTCGTGATGTAAATGAACTTGTCCAATATAAAAAATATCGAAATCAAGTTAGCACTGAAATAAAAAAGGCAAAACTTCTTTACTATGAGCAATTATTTAAAGGGGTTTCTAACGACCCGAGTAAAATGTGGAACGAAGTTAGAAGCCTAACTGGAAAGAATGTACAAGCAAAAACTTTGACTGTTACATCAAATGGCGCTAGTCTCGGTCTTACGGAATCAGTTGTTGCATTAAATGACCATTTTATAAATTGTGGAAGTTACTCCCGTAGTTATTATCAAGGCGCATCTGCACTTGTTTTGCCAAATACTATCGTCGCCAACTAAATAATATTGTTCCCAACCTCGCCAGATGAAGTAAAGGTAATAATAGATAAACCGAAAACAAACTCTGCCGCTGGATTTGACGATATTAAGGCTGTTCCTGTAAAACATGTATCCGACATCATTTCACCAACTTTAGCTCACATTGTCAATCGTATGCTTCAATCAGGAGTATTCCCTGACAAACTTAAAATGGCCAGAGTGTGTCCAATCCATAAAGGAGGAAGTGATAATTCTCTAAACAACTACAGACCCATATCTGTGCTTCCAATCTTCTCGAAAGTATAATATAATATAATGTATAGTATAATAAAATGAGTGCTGCCCAGTATGAATTTCAAAAAAAAAAAAAATGACAAGTCGTCTGAGCATGCACTACTGAATATCAAACATGAAATATTACAAAATATTGAAAAGCGTTTATATACAATAGGTGTATTTTTAGATCTCAGGAAAGCTTTCGACTGTGTTAATCATGATGTCCTTCTTTCTAAGCTTTACAGCTATAGAATACGTGGAAATGCACACAATCTCTTAAAGGATTACTTGAATAACAGATATCAGTATGTATCTTCTAATAACCAGTCGTCGCCAAGATTAAACATTGTAAACGGCGTTCCACAGGGATAAATATTGGGACCTTTATTATTTAACCTATATATTAATGATCTTCCCTCTATACCTTCCACACCCCAAATCACTATGTATGCAGACGATACAAACATATTCTTCTCCAACACATCATTATCAGTCTTAGAAGAGGACATCAACAATTAACTAAGCCATTTCTCTGATTGGTTGCACATAAATAAACTGCGACTAAACGTCAATAAAACAAAATGTGTTATATTTAAGCCAATAAAGAAGCCACTCGGTAATGATACTACAATAATGTTCCACGGCAAAAGATTACACGAAGTAAAAGAGCAAAAATTCTTAGGTGTTTGGTTTCGAAATGACATGTCATAGAATGCACACGTTCATAAACTAGCTGGAGAATTAAGTAGAGCTGTCGGATGCATACATAAAATTGGTGAACTTATTCCTCTATGGTTGAAGAAAACATTGTATAGCACACTTGTCCTTTCTAAACTATCATACTGTGCACTAGTAGGGGGAACAGCTACTGCCAGTAATTATAACCTATTGTTAGTATTAAAAAAAAGGTTTTAAGAACTTTTGAGAACTATCACTGTAAGCCACGCGATCTTCCTACTGAGCATCTATTTATTAAACATGCAATACTTCCAGCCACAACAGATATACTACTACAAATTATTGCAACACATAAATAACAGTAAGCTATACCTAACCACTTCCGGTCAAAATACGTCTAAGTGCTCACTGCGCAAGGAGCAAAAAAGAATACCAGTAACTAGAACTAACTACGGCCGACAGACGTTAAATTTTCAAATACCGCATTAAATAAAAATCGTGTCAGGTAAACTCGATTTTCGGCATCCCAGATTTAAACAATATGTCAAAATATATTTAATAAACCACCCCATTTCTTTCCCTTAAAAGCACCATCCACCATGACTGTAATGACTACTGTATATATTGTGAGCCCTCCACGGATCTTCTTTCATTTGTACATACCATGATCTTCGTCTTCCTCTTGTACATACCATCATCATCGTCCCGCGGCGCCGGCTCTGGCGCGCGCTTGGGTTTTCTCCATCAGATTAAACGCTGTCACGGCATACCTTGCCTTGCCTTCACGACCTTGCCGTCTGGACCTGGCCTTCTTTCACAAGTGGTGGAGGTGAAATTAGATCCCCTTGCTGCCTTGTGCCCTGCCTCTCGCTGGAGCTACGTTCCGGTCGCCGTTTAACCACTACCATCGTCATGTCAACCGAGAGCAGTCCCGACCCGGCCGGACCCTCTACCTCGGCTACACCGCCGCCTCCGATGGTGCCCACTCGCGACGAAGACGTCGATGACTGGCTTGACACTTATGAACGCTGCAGTGCCTACAACCGGTGGGATGATGCTTTGAAATTTCTGAACGTATCTTTCTACCTTATTAAGGTCGCCAGAAATTGGTTTATTAACCGCGAGCCCCACACCACAAACTGACCCACTTTCAAGCAGCAGTTCCGACAGTACTTCGCTGACCCGGCTGTTCGGACGGAGATCGCAAGGAACAAGCTCGCTACCCGCCGTCAAGGTCCCGATGAGTCCTATGCGTCATACATAGAGGCCGTGCTGTCACTCTGTCGGCGTGTCAGTCCCACAATGCTGGAATCTGAACGTGTACACCATGTCTTGAAGGGAATCAATTCAATGGCATATAACACCCTAGTTGCCCAAAATCCATCGTGTTGATTCCATTATAACGACCTGCCAACGCCTCGACCAGCTACAGTCCTCCCGATTTCAGCCCAGCTTCACTACTGCCCCGACTTCTACTGACCTCGATCTACGAGCCATGATTCGAGCGATAATCCGCGAGGAGCTCCAAGCTCTCAGCCCTTTCTGCCGGCACGGGTGCGATCATTCGTCTCCTCCTAATGACGCCGGCCTCCACCACATCATTAAAGAAGAGTTGGCCACTATCAACCACCCTGTCACGCCTGATCCTCCTGCACCTCGCCCAGCACCGACTTACACTCACGTCACTGCATCCCCTCCTCCTTTTGTTCCCCCACCCCAAGCACCACCCTACAACCACATCAACGCTATGACGACGGCTCAACCGAAGCCACCCTATTACGCACCTTGGCGCCCCTCTCGCCCAGTGTGCTATTATTGTGGAATTCGAGGACATATATCTCGCTTTTGTCGCCGACGCATTCAGAATGAGCGACGTGGTTATGACGCCTTCGAAAGTGACACACCTGCATATTATCACCGACGACCAATTCCTAGTCAACCTCGTCGATTCTCTCCACCGCCGGTATCCTCGTCTGAACCAAGTGGGGCTCATGTATCCCGAAGCCGGTCCCCTTCCCCATACCACCGCACTATTTCGCCACTTCGACCAGCAACAACTGTTCCTGTCCGTAATTCGGAAAACTAAGCGATGCAGTTTGCGGAGGAGAAACTGCACTTTGCGAACTTACAAAAAGTCCTCCTCGTCGCCCGTATAATATGATTTCCGTTTTAGCTGAAGGATTACCGGTCGAAGCTTTGATTGACACAGGAGCTGCACTTTCTGTTATTCATGCTGATTTGTGCCACCGTTTGCGGAAAGTAACGACACCATATGATGGACCTGAACTTCGTGGAGCAAATGGCGTCCCTCTGCACCCTTCAGCAAAGTGCACAGTTCGAGTTGTTATAGACGGCGTCCGCCACCATGTGCAGTTTGCTGTGCTTTCACCGTGTGCGCATTTGATGATTTTTGGATGGGATTTTTTGTCAACAACTTCAGCGTTAATTTCTTGTGGCGACCGTGTCATCCATATGAAAGACAGTGATTGTTCATCTGACATTTCTACACGGCATCATTTCCTCATTGCCGCAGCTGATACTGTATTGCCTCCACAGTGCGAAACACTTATTACCGTTTCTTCCGAACACATCAGTGACGGGGATGTACTCATCGCACCATATCATCGTCATCTTGCCCGTGGAATCGCCTTCCCATCAAGCCTTGTACGATTCCGCAGCAGGTCTGCAATAGTAGCTGCCACGAACACTTCCCGTGAATCCCTCGTGCTGACTAAAGGAACTTCCCTGCCATGCATAGTGGATGCTCACCCTATATCCATGATGGTGCTCTCTGCCCCGCTACCTCCGCAACCCGATTCATCGCAAGTCTCTCTTTCCATTGTGTCGAAGACAATCAATCCGAACCTCAAGCCAAACCAACATCAAGAATTGCTGCAATTGCTTCAAGCCCACCAAGCCATTTTTGATGCCACTTCCCCAGCACTGGGACGGACTAGTGTTGCACATCACCGAATCCTTACCGAAGGTAACTCAATTGTACGCCGACGACCTTATCGGGTTTCTCTCTCGGAACGAACAGTAATTGAAGAAAATGTCAATGACATGCTCCGTCGCGATATTATTCGTCCATCAACAAGCCCATGGTCCTCCCCAGTAGTATTAGTTAAAAAAAAGGACGGATCGGTACGATTTTGTGTTGATTATCGCGCACTCAACAAAATTACCCGCAAAGACGTCTATCCGATGCCGCGTATTGATGACGCCCTTGACTCTCTCCAAGGTGCCGAATATTTCTCGACCTTGGACCTCCGCTCAGGTTATTGGCAAATACCTATGCATGAGGACGACAAAGAAAAAACCGCTTTCGCAACTCCTGACGGACTTTACGAGATTAATGTTATGCCCTTCGGCCTTTGTAACGCACCCGCAACATTTGAAAGAATGATCGATACTGTACTCCGTGGCCTCAAATGGAGAACCTGTTTATGTTACTTGGATGACATTGTTATCTTTTCGTCAACTTTTACCGACCATCTCACGCGCCTGAATGAAGTCCTCACGTGTCTTGCTTCAGCGGGCCTTCAGCTCAACACAAAGAAGTGCCACTTTGCAGAGAAGGAAATTAAAATATTAGGACATCTGGTTAGCCATGACGGCATTCGCCCAGACCCTGAAAAAATAACCGCGGTCTTGAATTTTCCTCGTCCGCAACGGACTACAAATTTGCGGAGTTTCCTCGGCCTGGCGTCCTATTTCCTGCGATTTATAAGACATTTTGCAACTATTGCTGCGCCATTTCATGAACTACTTAAAGCGCGCAGCCCTTTCGTGTGGACTGAACAGTGCAACACTGCTTTTAACGACCTAAAGCACGCCCTCACATCAGATCCAGTTCTTGGCCACTTCAGCGACAGCGCTCCTACCATCCTGCACACTGATGCCAGTGGTCACGGTCTTGGCGCTGTACTTCTGCAGCGCGATGCAACTTCACGTGAGAAAGTGATTGCCTTCGCCAGTCGGTCCATGACTCCAGCTGAGAAAAACTACACCATTACCGAGCAGGAATGTCTCGCCGTCGTCTGGGCTGTTCAAAAGTTTCGCCCTTACCTGTATGGTCGGCATTTCACAGTTGTGACCGATCATCATGCTCTTTGCTGGTTATCTTCACTGAAAAATTTGACAGGCAGACTTGGCCGTTGGATTCTACGCCTGCAAGAATACCATTTCGACGTCGTTTATAAATCGGGCCGCCAACACCAAGACGCCGACGCTCTTTCTCGCTGCCCGGTTTCGGAATCAGCCTGCTGTTTTTCTTCACAATGCATTTCCACCTCTGACCACAGCCGATCATCGCTTCCACCGACGCATATCACTGCAGTTTCTTTTGACGACTCTGAGAACAAGCACGCTCTCCGTTCACAGCAATTAGCTGATGCCTACTGTCGGCCCATCATCGGCCGCCTTATCGGCGCTTCGAGCCCACCCAACGCTAGGCTTCGCCGAC
>JAJIZL010100184.1:0-10449 GCA_023969395.1 Amblyomma maculatum | reverse complement strand
TTCTTGCTCAGTAATTGTGTAATTGCGTTCAGGTTTGCTTAAGGAACGACTGGCATAAGCAATAACATGTTCCTTGTCACCGTAACGCTGAATCAGCACAGCACCAATGCCAACACCACTGGCGTCCGTGTGCAGTTCCGTTGGAGCAGAAGGGTTGAAATGCCGGAGAATCGGATGTGACGTTAGCAAAAACTTGAGCTGGCAAAAAGAAGAGTCACACTCTGATGTCCACTCGAAGGGAGCGTCTTTGTGGAGAAGGCACGTAAGCGGGTTAGCAATGTCAGCAAAACGGGGAATGAAACGGCGGAAATATGAGCACAGTCCTAGGAAACTTCGGAGTTCCTTCACGTTCTGAGGTGTTGGAAACGATGCAACGGCCGCGGTCTTTTGAGGGTCAGGTCTGACGCCTTCACGATCGACGAGGTGTCCTAGTACCAAAATCTGACGCTCACCGAAGCGACACTTCTTCGAATTAAGTACTAGACCGGCGTTTTTGAAGCAGTCAAGCACGAGAGCGAGGCGTTCGTTGTGCTCCTCGAATGTCCGGCCAAAAATGACGACATCATCGAGGTAGCACATACATATTTGCCATTTTAGTCCCCGTAGGATAGCGTCCATAAATCTCTCGAAAGTTGCAGGAGCATTGCAGAGCCCGAAAGGCATTACATTAAATTCAAACAGGCCATCGGGTGTGATAAATGCCGTTTTTTCCTTGTCGTCAGGGTGCATAGGGATCTGCCAATATCCCGATCGCAGATCGACGGATGAAAAATATGATGCTGAGAACAGACAATCTATGGCGTCATCGATCCGCGGAAGGGGATACACATCCTTCTTTGTTGCAGCATTCAGACGGCGATAGTCGACGCAAAAGCGCCATGTACCATCTTTCTTCTTCACCAGAATTACAGGGGCGGCCCAGGGACTGCATGACTCTTGAATAACGCCCTTTTCCAGCATATCCCGAACCTGCTCACTGATGACCTGGCGTTCTGTTGGTGACACTCTGTACGGCTTCTGTCGAATTGGGTGTGAGTAGCCTGTGTCAATGCGATGCCGGGTACGTGTCACGGGAATGCACCGTGAGTCGCTAGGCTCGGAAAAATCAAATATGGAAGAATACTTCACCAGTAAGGCCTCCAAAGCATCACGCTGGTCCCTGGTTAGAGAGCGGCTGATCATCCGATGTAGTTGCGAGTCAGGGGCTGGAGCGGCAGCACTTACGCCAGGTGCATCAGTAACCAAAGCCACCGACGGGGCGTCGTCTTGGCTACAGGTCGCAATCTTCATATTCACAGGCAAAACTACTGGTTGCGAAGAACAATTAATGGCCCACAGCCGTGAGCAGCCCTTGACCACCGACAGTAGGCAATGAGGAACCAGAATGTATTTCTTTGCACAGTTAGAATGAAGCGGTGCCACTGTAGCGTCGAAGGTGTCGGAAGCACGGCTGGGGCACAAAACTGGGATGCACACCATAGACAAGGCTGGCACATTGGTATCCTGTGTTACACAGAACACATCCTCACGAACGTGTGGCTTCTCTAAGAGTCCAGAAGGAAGGGAACCATCGACGCAGAGTTCCCCAGAGCGGCAGTCGACCGTAGCGCCACACATTCTCAAAAAGTCAATACCTAGAATTATGTCATGCGTACATCGCGAAAGCACTGCAAACTCCGCTGCGAATACCGTTCCACCCAGGGACACTGAAGCACTACACATTCCTAGGGGACACAACACTTCACCACCCGCGCCATGAAAATTCACATTTCTGTCCCAAACAAACATAACTTTGCGTCCTAACCGCTTCTTAAACGATAAACTCATTATTGAAATGGTTGCCCCGGTATCCACTAAAGCCATTGTCGCCACACCATCCACAAGCACATAGACCGTGTTCTTTAACATAACAACAGATGGAGGAATTTCTTGAGGCAGCGCACAGTCTCCAGCGGCCTGACCTCCAGCGGCCGCGCTGACTAGTTTTCCGGCAAAGGCGATGCCGACCGCCGTCGTGGTCGTGGTGACGGAAAGCGGCGCGCAGAAGAGGCAGGTGGTGGTGAGACACTTCGTTCGGAAGCAGGAGAGTGGTTGCGCGGTCCATTGGTCTGGGGATATTCATACGAAGATGGGGGCCATTGCCAATTAGAGTCGTAGAAACGGTTACGTGGCGGAGCATTTTGGACGGGCCGATCGTAACGGGTGAGTGGGCGGCTGCGGCAGTATCGAGCTATGTGCCCCTCAATGCCGCAGCGTCGGCACACGGGGGCTGTGCGACGAAAAACTTGTCCCATGGAGGGCTCCGAGGAGACAGGGTGCATTGGGTAGCGAAACTCATCTTCAGGTCTTCGGGTTGGACGCCGGAAATAGCGAGCGGGTGGTGGTTGAGGATGGTACTCATAGTGCTGATCATAGTGCGACAAGAAGTTAGTCGGGCGCGAGTCGTAGCGAGGCGGGTGACCAGGGCTGTCGAACCTTGGCGTCGGGCTGTTGGAGTAAACGTCCGCGTGTGCCGTATTGATAGAATTCACAGCGGGCATCGAAGGGAGCAAGGAGGTAGGCCCTTGAGAGCCGACAACGTCAGTGGGCAAAGATGATGGAGACCGTACAGGGGGCTCAAACCGCTGCAGTTCCTCGCGAACTATTTGCCGGATCGTCGACGACAAGTCCATGAAGTTGTCTTCAATGCTCGCCACAGATGGAACGTTGGCGAGCCGCCCAAATTTTGGCGTTATGCGACGAGTCTTCAATGTCTCGAATGTGCGAACATGCCGAATTACATCACAGACGGCGTTCAGGTCACCTTTGGCAATTAGAAAATTATAAACATCATCTGCGATGCCCTTTAGAAGATGTCCTACTTTATCTTCCTCGGTCATATTAGCGCTTGCTGTTTTGCATAGTTTCAGGACCTCCTCTATGTAAGTTGTACACGTTTCTCCAGGTAGCTGAGCTCTGTGCGTAAGCGTGTGTTCAGCTCGCTTCCTTCGTGCAAGACAGTCGCCGAAGCACTGCCGCAATTCAGTAACGAAACGGTCCCAGGTGGTAAGAGAGTCTTCGTGGTTTTCGAACCAAACAAGAGCGGTATGGGTCAGGAAGAAAACCACGTTTGCGAGCTTAGCGGCGGCGTCCCATCGATTGTAGCGGCTCACCCGTTGGTAGTGGGTCAACCACTCGTCAACGTCCTCGCCTGCCGCTCCCGCGAAAGTACGGGGCTCCCGATAGTAATGCGAACTGTTCGCTGCGCCCGCAGGCCGGTCTTCAGCTTGGATCACCGCGTCACCACGGGCTGCTTGCGGGTCATTGGCCGATTGCATGGCGCTGGTTTGCGGTTCGAGGCCCGCAAGGCGACGACTTCGGCGAGGCTCCAGTTGTGTCGGTTCTGTCTATAGCGCCAGGGATCGGTACCCGGCTTCTCCACCACAATGTTACGCCCTTAGCGTCGCGACCGAGACGTCCTAGTCGGTTCAGTACGCTGGGTACACACGGCTAGCGGGGACGACACAAGTGCCACAAGACAAAGGTCGAACGGGCGCGCTCACTACTTCTTCCTCTTCCTCCTTTCTTCCTCCGTGCTCTGTTTTAGAAGAAGTCCGTAACAATATATATATATATAGAAATGTGGATTTAATAGATGGTTTGAACGTCTAGCACTGCCAGTAATTCTGGCACAGCAGGGCCGAACTGCCAGCCGCAGGGCGCAGCTTCAGCGCGAGAGATGGGCGCCGGAGACAAGCGATGGTGATGGCGATGCCGCAGCGTTTTCTGTTCTTTGTATTCTTTACATTTCCCCCCGGTGAAGAAGTCGCCATCCTGGCGACTCAGGGAGAAGAGACGACCAGAGGGTTGTAATATGGCTTGAGGCGGCTAACGTGGACAACCTCGCGGCCGCGACGGCGGTGGTCGGAAGAAGAGGTGACTGGCTCGATGACGTAGTTCACAGGGGATGTGCGTTCCAAGACGCGATAAGGTCCGTAGTATTTGGTTTCTAGTTTGTTGGTGGCAGGAACGCATAGCCAAACGAAGCTGTCGGCCAGGAACGTGGGAGCAGGGGTATCGCTGTCATGCTGACCTTTTCGATAGCCTTGAGTGTTTGAGGTAAACGTGCGAGCTAGCTGACGGCTTTCCTCGGCCTTCTGTGCAATATCTGACAAAGCACTGTACTATGAGGCATCTGGATGGTATGGCAAAATTGTGCTCAGAGTACAAGGTGGTTCACGGCCGTATAAGAGAAAGAAGGGCGAGAAACCAGTTGTTGTTTGGGTGGCAGTGCTGTACGTGAACGTTACAAATGGCAGTACCTGGTCCTAGTTGGAGCTTCCAGATTCAGATGTAACATACATTGCGAGCATGTCCCCAAGCGTACGGTTAAAGCGCTCCGTGAGGCCGTTTGTTTGCGGGTGGTACGCAGTTGTAGCCCGATGTATGGATTTGCAAGACGACAGGAGCTCTTGGACTACTTCGGAAAGAAAGACGCGACCTCTATCAACTCAGTAGCTCGCGATGGGCGCCGTGTCGAAGAATGGAGTGGTGCAGAAGCAAATGGGCTACCTCTCGGGCTGTCGCCGCGGGAAGTGCAGCAGTCTCGGCGTAACGGGTCAGGTGGTCGACGGCTACGATGACCCATCGATTACCAGCGGCGCTTCATGGTAGCGGACCATAAAGGTCGATTCCCAAGCGATCAAACGGACGAGCTGGAGACGGTAAAGGCTGGAGAGGGCCAGCGGGGCGGCGAGAAATTTTGCGTTGTTGACAGGTGGTACAAGAGCGAATGTAGCGCCGTACGAAATTGTACATTCCCCGGCAGTAGTACCTCTGACGAATTCGATGATAGGTTTTCAGGACGCCGGCATGAGCGCTTTGCGGGTCAGTGTGATGGTGGGCACAAACCTCGGAGCGGAGGTGGCGCGGAATGACAAGAAGCCACGTTCTGCCGTCTGAGTTGTAGTTCCCCAAGTAGCACAAAGTGGGCTATGACATGGGGGCCCGCGTTGGGCCCGTGAGGGAAGCCCATACGGGCCCCATGCGGGATTTGCAACACGTACCCAGAGAGGCCCCGCATGGGCTGCCCGATTCTGCTGCTATCGGCCCCAATCTGTATCCGTGTGGGCAGCCCAAATAGGGCTGTCCGCATTCCGCCCAGGTCGACGAATGTGGGCAGCACACCAGAATCATTAATGGGTCCCACATTTGTGCAGGCAATGCCATCTCATTGATCAAGGTTTTAATTTTTAAGTCCATTAATCCCTCCAATACCTGAGTTATACAGGCACGGGATTTGCGAAAGCCAGTCCGTTTCGGGCTGACCCACGTGCTGCCCTGATGGGCTGAATCTGGCACTTTCGGGGCTGCCCAAGTTATAATAATCATCAATTGCGAAACATTAAGCGCTATTTTTTTGCTTGTATGCGACACTCAGTAACACGAGAGGAATTTATTCCCAACACTACAATAATGTGGGCTGGCCCACATCAACCCCAACATGTTGGTCTGAATATTTATTTCGGTGGTGCGTGTAGAACAGTAATGTCGCAGGAAACATTTGGAGGTCGTTCAGTGCATACTCGTTACTGTTGCACTGAACGATATGCAACAGTAACTGTTGCATAACAGTTACTGTTGCATATTTTCTGTCGATGCTGCATAATTAACGTAGTTGTTAGAGTAAAAATTAGTAGTCTTTATTCACAGCATAGATATGCTTAGGACAGTTATGTGAAACCTTCAGAAGAGGCAATTAGGAGCCGGTATAACATGATTTACATAAATAAAATGGTGCCTTAAAGATAGGGTGGAGACGTTTCAGAGCGGTAAGCCCGCCTACGGCCAATTTGGGGCCCACTGCGGCATTTCATGGGCCGCCCCAGTTGTGCTGATCTTGATTTTACCGCATGGACTACGAATATATGTTGCAGTTTTCCTCAAGTACCCCAAGAAATACCCGTGTGGGCAGCGTGGCGGTGTGGTCGCTTTCCAGCCCGGCCGCAAACCATGCGGGACCTATTCGGTTTTTGCGTAGGCAGCCCCAATCGGACTAGCCCGTCTTCTATTTGCTTTAGGCCTTCATTTGCATCGCATCTGCCCTAAATGGCCCCGCAAGACCCCGATGCGGGCAGAAGTGGGAAGGAGCAATTGCCTGCTCCGCTAACGCCCACGCGGAAATTATCTAGGTTTTGGGTGGGCAGCCCTATTTGGGGCTGCCCAGGAATTTTCTGCATGAATTCCACATTTTCGTCTGACCTTCCCTCAAGTACCCTTCAAGGGTCCCATGTAGGCAATGTGCGGGCACACCCGTATTTAGCACCGCCGCGGCCCATGTGGGACCTATTCGGCTTTTGAGTGGGCAGCCCCAATTAGATTAGCCCAGGCGTTTCCTACACAAAGCCCAAATATCATTTGCATCGGCCCTAAAATTTCCCAAGCGGGACCCTTGAGTGCCAGACGTGGGAATATGTACTGTTAGCCCTTTCCACGCCTATATAATGCCCAGATGGAAAAAGCAGGGGCAAGCCCAATTTGGGCTTGCCCGCTTGATCCCTAAAGCGGGCCCTCATGGGTGTTATTGTGGCTGCCCAAGTCCAACTTGCCCAAACGGGCCCCCGGTGGGCCATGCAATGTGTGCTACTTGGGTCCTTCGGTAGAGAAGGCCGTCCCGAATGGTAAAATGGGAGGCCTGTCGGCGGAGTGCCCTAGGATGCGTAGCCGCGGAAGTAGTGGCAAGGATATCTAGCAGGTTAGAAACCCAATGATCTTGTCTTTGCTCGAAAGGCATATCCTCAATGGTGAGGGCTGACAAGGATGCTTGAGGAGGGGACGAAGGAGGCGAGCGCGCCGGTGACCGAGAAAGAGCGTCGGCGTCAGAGTGCTTGCTGCCAGAGCGGTACACTACACGGATGTCGTATTCCTGAAGCCTGAGAGCCCAACGCCCGAGACGGCCAGACGGATCCTTGAGAGACGCGAGCCAGCAGAGAGCGTGATGATCTGTAACTACCTCGAAGGAGTGGCCGTATAAGTAAGGGCGGAACTTCGTTACAGCCCACACGATTGCTAAGCACTCCTTTTCGGTAACGGAGTAGTTGGACTCGGCTTTGGTAAGAGCACGGCTTGCGTAGGCGACAACTTATTCGGAGAAACTAGGCTTGCGCTGGGCAAGGACGGCGCCGAGGCCGACCCCACTGGCATCGGTGTGAAGTTCTGTAGGTGCAGTAGGGTCGTAATGGCGAAGGATTGGCGGTGACGTCAGAACATTGCGCAGTGTCGCGAATGCATCATCGCATGCTGGCGACCAAGAGGAGAGGTTAGGGGTGCCTTTCAAGAGCTGTGTAAGGGGGGCTATGGTGGTTGCGAAATTCCGAACAAAACGACAAAAGTACGAGCAGAGGCCCACGAAACTTCGCAGTTGTTTCAAAGGGGTCGGTTTCGGAAAGTCAACGACGTCGCGCAGCTTCTCAGGATCAGGCAGAACTCCATGTCCGAGTATTGTGAGCTGGCGGGCACCGAAACGGCACTTTTTGAGGTTCAGTGGAAGACCGGCGCAGGTTAGGCAGGTGAAGACCTGGCGAAGTCGCGTCAGGTGGGTCGGGAAGTTGGTTGAAAAGACGATATCATCGAGGTAGCATAAACAGATGTTCCATTTCAGGCCGTGCAGTACAGTGTCCATCATTCTTTCAAATGTGGCTGGGGCGTTACAGAGTCCGAATGGCATAACATTAAATTCGTATAGTCCGTCTGGAGAAATAAAGGCAGTCTTAGCACGATCCGCCTCTGCCATGGGCACCTGCCAATACCCGGAGCGTAAATCGAGTGAGGAAAAGAATTCTGCGCCTTGCAAGCAGTCTAGGGCATCGTCGATTCGTGCGGGGGGGTACACATCACGACGAGTAATTTTGTTGAGGCGGCGATAATCAACACAAAATCGTATGGAGCCATCATTCTTTTTAACTAGGACCACAGGAGAAGACCATTGGCTACAGGATTCTCTAATTACTCCGCGTTGCAGCATGTCATCGACTTGTTGGGCAATTACACGGAGCTCAGTCAGGGACACATAATATGGGTGCTGATGGAGAGGTAGATGAGCGCCAGTGTCGATGAGGTGGGAAACGGTCGTCGTGCGGCCCAAGGAAGATTGCGGGATGTCGAAGGAGGAGCGGAATTGGAGTAGAAGGTCAAGAAGTTGCTCGCGGTGGCGCGGTTCTAGAGCGCTGCCCACAGAATGGTCAAAAAGGTCCCGCTGTAGCGGATCGGAAGCCACACGAGTTGGGGTCAAGGCGTCAACTTGGCAAACAGGGAATGACTCATCATCAAAGGCGAACAGAAGGTTCACGGGCTCGATGCAGCCAAGGCGCTCCCCTTCGATCAACATAGCGGCAGACGAAAGAGGATGGGCTACCAGAAGTGTGCTAGCGCCGTTGTTCATGTCAAGGACGGCAAACGGCAGCGGTAGGTGGCGGCGGCGGCAGACAGCGTTAGAGGGCACAAAGAGGACTGTCGCGGTGGTAGTAAAAGAGGCAGTGAGGGGAGCCAGAACAGCGCGAACGGGTGGGATGGTTGTGTCATGAGCTACGAGGAGTTTGACCGCAAAACGAGGACGCGGCTCGTGGAGCAGGGCATCAGACGGTGCATCACTCGATTCTATGAGCTCTACTTGAGGACTGGCGCAGTCAATGATAGCATGATGCTGGGACAGGAAATTCCAGCCGAGAATGACGTCATGAGAACATGTGGGGAGAACGACGAATTCAATGATGTACAAGGCTGCAGCAATGACGACGCGAGCAGTGCAGATAGCTGTCGGCTGTATGCATTGAGCGGATGCGGTACGAAGCGATAGTCCCTCGAGAGGCGTAGTCACCTTTCGGAGGGAGCGGCAGAGTTTTTGGCTGATAACTGATACAGCGGCACCGGTGTCGACGAGCGCAAGAGTATAAACACCTTCAACGATGACAGCAGTAACATTCGCGGGATCAAGACGAGGACTTTGAAATTCTGTCGAATACGCAGTTCGTGCCTCGCGAACTGCGGCGGTTAGTTTTCCGGCTGGGTAGCGGGTCGTCGGCGCATTGGCGAAATGGAGCGGCGACGTGGTGATGGCGAACGACGAGGGAGGAAGTCCGGAGGATCAGGGGGTGCTGTTGGAGGACCCGATGGGACTGGGAACTGGGGGGCCAAATAAGGTGGCGCAGGCCGTGCAGCAAAGGCCATATTTATTCGGCGCCGGCAGTAGCGTGTAGTGTGCCCAGGGATGCCGCAGTGGTAGCAAATAGGCCTGTTTTCTGAACTGCGCCATGGAGATTGTGTCTGAAGCAAGGGGGGAGCAAAAGCTGATGGTGCCGACCACATGGGGGGCGAAGCATAGGCATATGCTGGCTCAGGAGGTGAACATGAAGTGACTTCGGCATACGTGCGACGCAATACGTGAGGAGGAGCCGGCGCGAATGCTGGAGCGTAGCTCAGTGGCGCAACGCCGGACGGTGAAATTGTGGGCGTGGGGAACAGCATTGAGGGTGCGACCGCGGCTGATTGATGAACAGGATTAGGGACGACTTCAGACACATGGTGCTGGATTGCACGGCGAAGCTCCGGAACAAGGCCAGTTGGTCACGACTCTTTAACATATGGCTGCAGAGATAGTTGTCGCGCGACCTCCTGGCGTACAAAAGCCTTGATGTCTTCAGAGAGGCTAGATGACTCCCTCTCCGCGGCTAGTCCATCGAATGATGCATGAGGCTGGCGATTCAAAACACGCTCCTTCCGGAGCTCATCGTAGCTTTGACAGAGGGCGTAGATTTCCTTGACCGTAGTGGGGCCTTTCGCTATGAGCATGTTGAAAGCGCCGTCATCAATTCCTGTGAGCACATGATGTATCTTACCGGCCTCGGTCGTGGTCGGGTCAACGCGACGACACAGATCAACAATGTCCTTAATGTAACTGGTGAATGTTTCACCGGGCAGCTGCAGTCGCGGCCGAAGACGCTGTTCCGCGCGGAGTTTTCGAACGGCAGGGCGGCCAAAGACATCAGAAAATTTGGTCTTGAAATTCGCCAAGGTGGTAAAGTCCGACTCGTGGTTTCGAAGCCGCAGATTAGCGACGTCGGTCAAGTAAAAGGTGACATTATTGAGCTTACGATTGTCGTCCCAGAGTTTGTGACGGCTGACCCGTTCGTAAGTGGTCAGCCAATCGTCGACGTCGTCATCGCTGCTTCCAGTGAAGGTAGCGGGATCCCGTTGACGAAGCGCACCTGTGCAGGCGACAGGCGGAGGTAGGTGCAATGAAGTCGGCTCCGACATTGAGGTAGTCAACGTTCTGCTGCGAAGTTCCAGGGCGAGATGGGTACAGGGAACCTCAGATTGACCTCCATCTAGTGAAATGTGGATTTAACAGGGCACAGCTTCAACGCGAGAGATGGGCGCCGGAGACAAGCGATGGTGATGGCGATGCCGCAACGT
>JAJIZL010100152.1:0-25534 GCA_023969395.1 Amblyomma maculatum | reverse complement strand
GCAGCAGCAGCAGCAGCAGCAGCAGCAGCAGCAGCAGCAGCAGCAGCAGCAGCAGCAGCAGCAGCAGCAGCAGCAGCAGCAGCAGCAGCAGCAGCAGCAGCAGCAGCAGCAGCAGCAGCAGCAGCAGCAGCAGCAGCAGCAGCAGCAGCAGCAGCAGCAGCAGCAGCAGCAGCAGCAGCAGCAGCAGCAGTGAAATGAGAGTGCTTTTAAACAATAGTGTGAAGCTTAGAATTGACCCGGCTTGCGTATGTATGGGAAGCAAATGGCACGGCCAGTCGAGTCGTTGAAAAGCACAGCAGTTGGTTACTGCTCCTATACCAAATGCCTGAATTTCGCACTGCGTGTCAGTTTGCAACGGAGCCCAGCACTTCCGTATCGATTCGAAGTGGCAAATCGTCCCTCGTTCTTCACACTTCCTCGCTGCACAAGGTCCACTGTGAGCGCACCCTTCTCTCGTTCCACGTCCTGTGTGAGGTATGCACTGTCGCAGCATGGTCGCATAGGTAAAACAATTTCTTCTGACTGGAAGGTGCTCATCATCATAGCCTTCTACCTGGCGTATATGCAATCTTCGCATAACATTCCTGTAATGCGAAGAAGTGGCACGGCAGACATTTTTGCGAGCTGTGCGCCAAAGCCAACTAAAGCGTACTCGCGGAGAAATCTCCGCGACGGGCCCTGTTTTAGAGCGGCTCGTAATGGCTTCAGCGTCTGGGAAAGGTAAAAGTAAAAACTGTGAACAAATTTCACCCTGTTCGCTAGGATATTATTTTGAAAGAACTGTTTTTAGGCTCTAAAGACCATGCGAGCAGCGGAAGAAAGGGGCATGTATTGGCAAGACCGTCATATTCGGTTGGTGTAAGTATCTTCGTCCGTGAGGCGGGCACTCGATGCGCGCGTTGAAGGCTGCCGCTACGCGTAATGAGCGGCTCGCTTAACGATGACTATGTCGTCGTTATGCACAGTGGAATATAAGCCCGCTGACAGGATACTGTTACAAACAAGGTCGCGTACAGCAACTGCTATAGCGAAGAAATCATCGTGCCCCGTTGGCTTCGTTATAACTATAGGTTGAACTGTATTCGCTCGATCGAAGAGAGCTTCAGCCTTGTGTTCAGCGCATCCTAGCCGCATTTGTTTATGCGCCGTAAAACCCAACACAACACGATCGAAAAGAACGTCTGTATGGCATCGGGTGCGGAAAAAGGCACTTTGAGTTTATTTGATCTAGCTGTCACTGACGTGCCTTCGTTATTTTATATAGCATGTAAAGCTCGCAAATATTTTGTGATGGCTAGGAGTGGGCATTAAAAATAGGCACCACCAAAGGGAACGGTTCCTTGTTTCCTTTGGCCGGTTGAATAAGCTTGGGTATGGTTTTTTTTTTTTTTTTGCTGTACGCTTTTAGGGGTAACAAAAAAATATTCCTTAATAAGGTATTCCGCTCCTAGTTCGTGCGACTTTACTCGTAGACAAGTTTCTTCACTTGGACATTGTTTCTATGTAAGTCTTCAAGTAAAGAGCAGAGACATTAGTCTGCCAACCAAGATCCGTATAACCCGTGCTATGGTCTTTCCAGTTGTGATGTATGGATGCGAGAGTTGGACTGTGAAAAAGGCTGACCGTCGACGAATTGACGCGTTTGAATTGTGGTGCTGGCGAAGACTCTTGAGAGTTCCTTGGACTGCCAGAAGATCAAATCAGTCGATATTGTCGACCATCCTGACTGCTCATTGGAGGGTCAAATTTTAAAGTTAAAGCTCAGCTACTTTGGTCATCTGATGAGAAGAGAGGAGTCGCTGGAGAAAGATTTGATGTTGGGAAAGGTTGAGGGTCGCCGGAGAAGGGGTAGGCAGCGAACGCGTTGGTTAGATGGCATCCTCGAGGCACTGCAGATGAAGTTATGTGATGTTAGGAAGATAGTGAGAGACCGGAGAGCGTGGCGAGACATGGTCCATAGGGTCACGAAGAGTCGGACACGACTGAACGACTAAACTGAACTGAAGTCTTCAAGCGTCATGCGCACGCTGTTGCTGATACCATGTTTGCCTCGCACGTTGCTAGGATCAAAGCCAACTTTCTCTAAATTTTGTGGCCATTCCTATGAATGAAATCAATTAGAAGAGGTGCCAATATATATGGCATGTTTCTTTCCTTTTTTTTTTGTCCTTATTCGATAGGTGTATTTCATTGAGGCTCTCTTGAGCGTTCGTGCATTTCGAAACTACAGGAATACACAAGCTTCGATTTAGTTGCGTCTCGCTTTTAGGTCGATAAGAGACGACCGAAGCAGTGAAATACCAACGCTTCTTGTTTACCTCAAAGCATGCTGCTCAGCTCCAGCTCATCTCGTATTCTAGACGTAAGCGACACGCGTATTGATCGCGTGTACTATACTGCTGAGCGCTTTTCCACCGCTCTCAACACGCTACCTTTTGTGCGTCCCTTGAAAGAAGGAGCCGACCGCGCACTGACTAGTTGGCTCCACTGCAGACGGACTCAGTAGCCTTTTTCCGCCCTGAGATCGGAACCATACCGCGCAGAAGGAGACGCGGGCGCCAGACGAAGGCAGCAGCTCGGAGAACTATACAGCGAGATACGAGGAACCAAAGCCGCGGCTTGGGATAGTCGGCTACAGCTTGTTTGTCCGCTTCTCCGGCGATCTTAGGCTGCGCCAATTGCCACGGCGCCGCACACGGGGCCGATCTAAGGTGCTGTGCGCAAAGCTCCCCGCCCCCCTTCCCCTCCCTACAGACGCCCCTATCATCGCTTTCCGCTCAGATGCTCCTTTCTTGTCGACTTGTCTGTTCTTTTTTTGCTCGCCTTCTTGCTTGTCTTTGTTGAGACTTCACTTGGAGAACATAACAACATAATAATACTGTTTTAATTCTGTTTCACCTAAAGCATAGCAAAAAGCTCTCGTTGAGCGCAGCAGAGGGTGAAATGTTTACGTAATAAAATAATCTCGCTTGTCTTACGCACTATATACTTATTGCCTCCCTTGCCTCCCCAACCTGGTCCCAACCTTCAGTTTTATTGTTACTGTTACACCTTTAGAAGTGTGCTTCGTGGTCAGCCTAGCGTTGTCGTGGTGACTGAAACCAAGTCTGCGCGCCCCCAAGGTAGTGCTTTATACGGATCAGCGCAGTTAGGCTCTGCATGAAAGAAGCGTGGTTCGGAGAGCAAGATAAGTCAAGTCCACGCGTCCTTTGCCCGCAGGACCTTTTGGAACGGGCCAGGCTTTGGGCCACACGACCGAAAACAAAGCAGAGTTTTAAACTGGTGATTTATCCAATCCCTTGTCTGATGTTCTGAGCCACCCTATCAGTATGGTATGATTGGCCGTCAAGGGAAGCATCTCATAGAAAGTGGAACTGGAATGAAATCCATCCCTTTCTAAGCCACACCAAATCACTGGAGACAATTCCAAGTTATTCCAAGTTCGTGTCCTTTCCTTATTGGCGCTAGTCCTGTACGCCCCGTCCTAATGCCAACACGAATGTACCCCCTGCAGGACCCCAAGGACTACATTTGAGTACATCATGTTCATCTGCGGAGAATTCCAGCCTCTGCACTCCTGGAGCCTCGTGGACAACAGGGGCTGGGGGATCGCGGTCTCCAGCTCCGAAGAGGGGGCTGGTCGAACAGGCGGGAGCGGTAGCCGTCATGCAGGGTCTGCTGGCCATCACCAACAATCCAAAGCAGATCCCCCCCCCCCCCCCTAAAATCTCTTCGGCTCGTCAATAAAGTATTTACCACCATCATGCGGATTGCTCTAAACAGGATGCATTAGGTAACAAATGAACCAATCAAGAGAGCTCCTGTCATGATAGAGCTCAGAAAAGCTTTATTTTTTGTTATTTATTGGTAACCGTCCAGGTATAAGAGTCTGATCACGTTGCCTTCCCATGAATACACTGGAAACATACCGACTAATTCGAACAACTACTAAGTTCGGAGTTTGAACTGAACCGAAATTTAACTATTTTTTCTTTCTTTTATTTTGTTGGTGGTCGGGGGGGGGGGGAGTTGAACGGGAGCGAACGACCTCTGAGTTCAACATTCTGCATGGAAGGAAGGTTAGGACCATGTCGGTTCGGGATTCTTTTAAATAGCTTAGTTGTTTTTAAACGCAGAGTAGTTATTTTTCAGCATGAGAATCGATGTTTTGGCGTGATCATATACTATTGGCTTCGTGTGAAGAAAAATACTCCCTTTAATGACTGAGCTCTGGGGAAAATATGAATCCAGAGGCAGTTGCTTGCGGCACGTGATGAAAGCAACTCGAACTAGGTGAAAGCAAATCGAGCTAATAGCTTGACATGAAATTTTGTAAATTACCATATTAGGTTTCTTCTCAAGCGTAAATGTAAATACACTGTAATGTGTTTGTATATCTTAAGCTTTGGAAGATCCGGTTTGGAATTCTCACTCCTATTCTAATTCAAAAGTGGCCTCGATCAATTCGGCGATTTTCTGTCCTCACACCGCGTGTCCAGTCTGCGAGTCCGGAAATAATACTAAGGCCGATAACCACCATCTGCTGTATAATTGCTTGGCGCTGGAGCCCACGAGAATCAAGCACCTGGCGACAGCGGAACTCTCACCGAACAATCCTTCGTCATACACTGTTTGGACGTAGGGACATCACCACCGCTCTCTCCTCGGCTTCATTATATCGGTCAAACTTTTATTTCATCCTTCTTTCCATTCCCCCTCCCCCTCACACATACACACACATCATTACACACACCCTTTATATCTTGAGATAATAAACATCGCTTCAAAAAAAAAAAAATATCGAAGCACGATATTGTTCTTGAAAACCGAATGGCTACGATGAACTTATGCGCGTTTTCATCACTCACAAATTTCGCCTAAAACGTATTCTTTCGTATGGTTGCCTGGCGACTCGCATTGCCATGGCATCATTTATGGCGAAATTACAGTCAATTATCCTAGTAAAAGAGTGGGATCAGGAACAAGTTGACGAACTTACTTTCTTTTGTTTGTGGTTCGGTATAGCTCGCAAAAAAAAAAAAAGAAAAAAGGAAAAAAGAAGGAGGGGGGAGGGGGGGGAGCAAGATTGCGATCGAGCAATTATGCCTGGAATAAAGCATTTGCAGACTGTTTGCTGGATAACGATGTGGGGGAAAGAAGCGCTAGTATTTTTTTTTTGCTTGTTTTTTCAGATATGCTACGCCCTCGCTCCCATTTTTTGCTAAACCGAACGCCCTTTTATTTAGCGCTTCGCCTGCAGCTGTGTCTTCAGCCCTTGCCCTAACCAGCACTCCCCGGCAACGTTGTTCCTCAATCAGTTCAAGCTTTTGTTTGGTTTTCCTTATGTCCTCCATCCATTCACCCGGTGCTTAGATTTCCTGTTTTACTATTTTATGAAGCAGTGTCCTTAACCGCACCTCGTTTTGTTTCTTTACGTAACTTATAACAGCAGCTCTTTCAATTGCTTTGAATTAATTGGAATCGCATTGAAGAAATAGAATAAGGGGGGGTATTATCAACAGACATCAATCATATCAAAACAACCTTTTTCGAGCATTACCAGGCACTCTCCGCATCGCACCCAGTAGATATTACTACACTTAAGGATGAGTTTCTGGCTGAGCTACAGCGTTTCGACGATGAAACAAATGACATATTAGAACTGGACATAACTGAATTGGAGGGGGAGCACGCAATTGATAAATTAAACCCTGCTAAATCCCCTGGACCAGACGCGTTCAGTGCGACTTTTTATAAAGTACTTAAGCTCGAAATAGTCCCTGTCCTAACTGTAATCTTTAACGGAGCCCTCAAAGAAAAGGCTCTGCCTCCGTCATAAGGCTCATCCCACACTGTGCTCATTACGAAAACAAATGAAATGAGTAAGTTACGACTGGTTACTGCATACCGATCAATAGCACTCACAAACGTGGAGTGCAAAATGTTTATGAAGGTTCTAGGGCGAAGGTTGCAGACCGTGATTAGTGACGTAGTTGGGCCTCATCAGACGTGTGGTATCAAAGGGCGTTCCATTTTCACCAATATTCATAAAACGCGCAGTGTACTAGAATACTGTGATGATAGTAATGGTCGGGTGGCTTTTCTTCAGATTGACTTAGCAAAGGCATTTGACTGGGTCACCCACGAACAGTTGTTTGCATTTTAGACAATGTGAATGTCGGTTCTGTTGTTTGTGAAGGCGTGGCCTTGGCGGTACCGGAGCTGCACGATGAGATTGATCGTTAACAAATGTTTAGGTACCCCCATCAGCGTACAGCGTTCCGTACGCCAGGGCTGTCCCCTCAGCCCTCTTTTATTTTGTATCTATATAGGGACCCTTTGTTTGAAAATACTAAAAAATAATAGCATTCAGGGATTCAAGTTACAAGCAGCTGAAGTAAAGCTGTTGGCGTATGCAGACGACATAGCTGTTTTAGCCCATGCCGAGGGGGGCATATGCCAAGCTGTGAAGTGTGTGCGCGAATTCAGTCACGTCACCGGTAGTGGAGTTAACTGGTCGATATGCCTCGGACTTTGGCATGGAAGGTGGCCATCTACGCCTGAACGGTTTGCCAGTGTGCCTTGGACGACGACACCAGATAGGTATAGGTACTTGCGAGTTCCGCTTATGGCTTACCGTGACAGTGAAAAGTATTGGAGAGGGCAGGCTAAAGAGATAAACAACAAAGCTGGAAAGTGGAGAGGGACCAACCTGCCTTATTTTTTGCCAAGGCCGCAGTTTGCAACTTGTTCTTTATTAACAAGCCCTGGTATGTTATGCAGGTGTTGCACTGTTGACGTTTAAATATTCAGAAGCTGCACAGGACTTTCGCCGTATTTGTCTGGGCGTCTGAATGGGAGCGCTGCAGCCGAACCAACTTGTTCAGACGAGTAAACGACTGTGCAGATTGAGCCACCTGTTTTTGTGACAGCTGGTCAGTCGTTTTGTGTTTTCTAGAGACACGACTGACCCTTTCTTACCAAGTCAGACTGCTAAGTCAGTCTGAGGCGGCTGCTCCCGGAGTACGTTATTTCAACTGAAGATGTTTCCGCACGGATTAAGGGCTTTTACGGAGAAGCCGTAGCAAGTGTGCGGTTTCTTTCAGCGCGGATTTCAAGTGATTATTTGTCAACAGTAAAACGAAAGAAATTGTACAGTGCATTGCGTGACGTTATGTTCCTTGTGCCTTTGTACAGGGTCTTGTACAATGGAGGCCCAGGTGCAGATGTGTTAAAAGGGGTAAAAAGAATGCAGGTGACTCCAGGAGCAAAAACCTTTTTTTTTTTAATTGCACACCGGAACTTTGCCGGTAAAAACATTTTTGGAGATAAAGGGATCATTTATATTTTGGGGATCATGCTGTTTAATATGCAGGAAACCAGAAATAATAGACAATGTTTTTTACGCTGTTGGGAAGGAGTATATTTTTGGGATGTATTGAAAAGAACGCTAATGAAAGAATTTCCTCTAGACTCTCATGGCATCCGGTACTTATGCGTAGAAAGTGAGGATGGGGTACCATTTAATTTAATTATGCTCATGGGCCTCCACTGTATACGACGTTCAATAATGGCGGGTTACCACTATTATAAAGATGCACGGCCTGCCAGAATTTATTTTCGGGAAAGCGTGGAAAGGTTTTTGGCAATCCAGAAAGCTGCAGCAAAACCTCTCAAGGCTAGAGCCTTTGTTGTGTATGCGTGAATTTTAGTGTGTCATATGTAAATAGCGTTTGTGTAATTTTTGTTGATTTTGTTTTCGTGAAATGCAATGTGTCAAGACCACGCAATAAAGAAAATAAAAAAAAAACGCCCTCGCTTCCATTAAGTTCAGCTTGCTGTTGGTTTCTCTGTATTTGAGAAGCTGACTGAGCATACTGCTACTGTTGCTGTAGTTGATGATCGAGCAAAGCAAACAGCTACAGTCACTTTTCTGCACCACGCGAGCTCAGGACCCATATTAATGTATACATTGCACAAATTACATAAGTTATGAAACTTTTATTAACAGCGGCAGTGAAGGGAGCAGAATTTGATCCCTCTACAGTCGTATGGTCCGCACTTAGCACCAGTTATCTTGCAAACACGGTGGCAGGAAAGTACATTTCATATCGACCATGCGTTCTGTTCCCTTGAAGGAAGCAAAAAACAAATCATCTTAATGACAAAAAAATAAAGAAACAAACAAACTGATTGGTTGCTGCACATCAGGATAAATTATTTCTCGCCCCCCCCCCAGCCACCCCCCCCCCCTCAAAAAAAAAAAAAAAAAAAGAAAGAAACACGAAAGCCTGCACTTCAGTTATTGGACAGTCCGCAACTCAATCAAGAAATCCTCTTTAATCAGCCTGGGACTTCATTTCATGTCTCTACTCCTACAGAACCGAAGTTTTACATTTCTGGCGTTTCGGCTTTTGAAAATATTGATACCATGTCGGATGTATAGCTGGAGTGTCTAAAGTGAGCAACACATAAAAAAAGACAGACACTCGAGATAAAACAAAAGAAAACGATATATGATCTCGTAAATACGAGTTTTTTGAAATGAGGCAAACACATAAACTGAAATTAGGTTAAACTATAGTGTAATGCAAGCTCGCTCATTCATCTTTACTTTCGAGAAACTGTGATAAAGAAAGGGGCCCCAGAAAACTTGCACACAATTCCTACTTCCTATAAGATATGAGCTGGACCCTGCTGACAGTGGGCACGGCGGCTGCGCCTAGATGCAGTTTTCCAACCCTTTCCTGTTTCTCGTTCATGTGAGGAAATACTACGGCAAATCATTTCGTAGTAACAATGTTTGCTTAATATTGCTGTCGTGCCCACGGCCAGTTGCAGATGTGCTCTTCTACATTCGTATTTCACTGAGGTTTCTTTTGTTACTGGGAGGTGATGTGGAATCAAACCCCGGCCTTGAGGACTCTACGCTTACCGAACAGCTGAGGGCCATCGCGGACGATATTCGAGAAATCAAGACAGAGAAAACAGTCACTAACCAGAAACTAAATGCAATCGACAAGAAACTTGAAAAACTAACTGGGCTCGAAAAGCAAGTCTCAGCTTGCACAAAAAGAATAGCTGAGTTAGAGAAGAACCTTGCAGCCATGACAAAAAAAAAAAATTGATGAACTGGAAAACAGAAGCCGCCGATCAAACATTATTGTGTACGGTATTCAAGAAGAAACAAATGAAACGACCGAAATTTTGCTACAAGCTGTAAAAAAGAACGTCTTCGAGGGATTGCTAGGGCTTAACATTTCAGGAATCGAGAGGATCCACCGAATTGGAAAATCAGTTCCAACAAAAAGCCGACCTGTAATCATGAAACTTCTCGATTATCACGATAAGGTCAGCATCTTTAGGCAGTGCTCTAGACTTAAAGGCTCCGGCCTTTCTGTCAGTGAAGATTTTTCACGGGCTATTCGTGACATCAGGAAACAAATCTGGGACCGCAGAAAAGAAAACCGTGACCGCAAGGAAAAAGTATTCCTAACCTACAATAAGGTTCGAATAAATGGGCAACTGTTTGCTTGGGATGATGACCGCAATGACATTGTCGAAATAGAAATAAAAAACTAAACGCCTCAACCTGAATCACCAGCAGCAGAAATCGATAACCTTTCTTAACTTCGATGCCCGCAGTCTAGTAAATAAAGTGCCTGAACTTGAGGCCACGCTACTAGCCTTTGAACCTAATGTCGTGACCATTACCGAGACGTGGCTTCACCCTGGTATTTCAGACTGTGAAATTCCCCCCCCCCCCCCCCCCCCGCTATACAGTTATTCGCAGGGATAGACCATCGAGAGGCGGGGGTCGGCAATTCTTAAACAAGCAATAGTGTACCTCCGTCATGCAAGACATCTGTGTGGTGCAAGATCCATGTAACCGATAGCTTTGTTCACATTGGAGCTGTGTACAGGCCTCCTAATTGTGATGCTTTGTACTTAGACCCGTTATTCGACTACCTGCTACATGCTTCCAGCGGCAAGATTATCATGGCTGGCGACTTTAACCTACCAGACGTTAACTGGAGGTCTCTTAGTCCTGGAACTGCAGCAGGCAACTCGATGATCGACTTCTTGTTTACATTCAACCTTACGCAGATTGTTAACAGGCCGACCCGAGTTCACAACCAAAGCAGTTCAATTTCAGACCTAATTTTCGTTAGCGATCACTTTTTAAGCGGTAGCATAACAACTGAAACACTCCAAAAGCTATCAGATCACGAACTAACACTTTGCAAGCTGCCTATACCTGACCTTGTCCGTCCACATCGTACTGGAAAATGTATCCTTGCTTTCAATAGAGCTAACGATGATGCCATCAAGACTTCTCTCGTTCATGAGTATGAGAATTTCTCCGATCTATGTCGGGATGAGCAATCAGGTGTCGATAACGTCTGGCTGCGTTTCAGGAATATTGGTATGCATTGCATTGAAAGTTTCGTCCCCGCAGTGCAAAAAGTTGTTCATAAACGGAATCCCTGGATCACACGCGAAATCATTCATATCAAACGGACGATTAAAAGGCTCAGACAGCGCAGTAAAGTTTGTACTATCCCCGAGTACCGCTCTCGCCTAAATTCACTTAATAGTGAACGTAAAAATTCAACGCGAAGTGCAAAATAATATTACTGTAATACTACATTAAGCAACTTTATTACAACTTCCCCGAGCAAATTTTGGCGATACTTGAGCACAAAGCAACAGCCAAGTATTCCGATGTCATCACTAGACGAGAAACTTAAAGCCGACACGTTCAATAAATATTATCAGTCAGTGTTCACCGTTGATAATGACGATGTTGTCCAGACTGTGCCACAACAATATCATCATGGGAAACTTGTTGGCACTCCTGAAATTTCTGAGGCGGGCGTGCTATCGTTGCTCCTAAACCTGGACGAAAAGAAAAGTAACGGACCGGATAATATACCCAATAGTTTTCTGAAGCGTTACGCTGAACCCTGTAGTAAATATCTTTGTCTCTTGTTCCAGAAGTCAATCCGCGACTGTCGAATTCCCTGTGAGTGGAAAATTGCCAAAGTAATACCGGTACATAAATCAGGTGACAAACATTCCCCGAATAATTATCGAACTATTTCTCTCACGTGTACATGCGGGAAAATTCTTGAGCACATTATTCTGAAATTTCTAACCCAATACGTAGAGGCTAATTAACTTATCCACCCTCGCCAGCATGGATTCAGGAATCGGCTGTCGACTATTACACAACTTGTTGAATTCATACACGATCTTGCACAGGGTATAAATAATCAGTCTCAATATGATATAATTTTCCTAGACTTCTCTAAAGCATTCGACCGGGTATCACACAGGAAGCTGATCAATAAACTCGAGCATTTAATTGGTGATGGTCACAGGACCGAATGGATTAGCAATTATTTAACGGATCGTTACCAATTAGTTCATTTCGACGGACACATCTGTGACATCATTCCAGTAGTATCGGGAATCCCTCAAGAATCTGTGCTGGCACCTCTATTATTTTTGTTATTCATTAACGATATAACAAATCAAACTGATGTAAAAATGAGACTATTTGCAGACGACTGCGTTCTCTACCATGAAGTTAGACACCCGTCGGACCAGGTAAAACTAAATAGGGCATTAAACAATGTCTTTCAGTGGTGTGAAGACTGGAACATGGTAATTAACAAAGAAAAGACAGTTTCTATGTCCGTCCCAATGAAAAAATTCCCACTTAAGTTCACCTATGGCTCCGACACCACTGCACTACGAGCTGTAACAGAATACCGATACCTTGGCATCCTTATCACATCAGACTTAAACTGGACAATGCACGTGCAGCATGTAGCAAAAAAGCCATGAACAAGATCTTTTTCCTTAAACGTGTCTTAAATAATTCGCCTTCGGGAATAAAGCTTCAGGCATACACCACGCTTCTCCGCCCAATGCTAGAACACGAAAATATCGTATGGTTTCCCTACACAACAGGCTGCATAAACCTACTCGAAAAGAAAAAATGCAGCAAAAAGCTACGTGATTCATCTATAACTGTTACAGACGGACAGAGTCACCGACTGAACTTTTACATCGTGCGGGGCTTCACCCTTTATCTAGCCGGTCAAGACTGCATCGCCTGAAATTCTTATACCTACTGCTACACAATTCATACAAGATTAACCCCGAAGACTTCGTGAAAAAAAGCCAGTCATGAATAAGACGTCATAAAAATCCCCTCTTTCTTGAGGAAAGTTTTCTGTAGCAACAACACTTTTTACTTTTCTTTTTTTCCGCAAACAGTGCGCGATTGGAATACACTTGACGCCTCAGTTGTAAGGCAACCTACAGTCCAAAAGTTCTTAGAGCTTGCCGAGCCTACTTTGTTGTCATGAAGCTGTCTGAATTCGTGTCAGAGCTCCGGTGATATATGCTTTTTATTGTATAACTGACTTTTTGGTGTTCTTTGTGCTATTTTATGAAGGTTTTCCATATTGAATCTGCCATATCAGTAATTATGTCCATGTCATGCAGTTCATGTCCACTTTTGTAAAAACCCCATTGGGGTTGACAGTATATCAAAATAAATAAATAGATAAAAATAGGGATCACAATGAGTCAAATCCACTCGTGAGAGCTTTCTTATCAGCTATGAAAATATTTAACGTGGTTTCTTCTAATCCCCTTCCGATGGTATAGCTTACAGTCGATTGAATTGGATATGGAGAGATCGGCAGAAGATGCTAAACCCAGAAGACGACGACAACGAAGCAACCATTAGCCCCTTCGCCAAGGAAGGAAGGATGCGAATTTGTGACACTCAACTTGAGTGTTGTGCTAGTTGGTATTGGCTTCCTAAATACTGTTACTAGTGAAATGGCAGGCATAGACAGAAAACGTCAGACCAAGCGTTTTGTCTGCTTTATGCCGTTTTGTGTCCTGTCTACGACTACTTTATTCTAACATCTACAATACTTCCTAGGCAGCAAAAGACAGTGGCCGAATATTGTTAATGTATTGGCAAACGGTGGTTCTATAGAGGACCAACTTTGCCGCTGTCTGATCAACGTTAGTTAAGCCAGTACACAACACAGCCAACGATGGACCAAGGTTCACGTGTTCACACAATGTTGGTGCTACCGTTCTAGAACGTTGGCGATGTTGGACCAGTTTATCCGACACTTTCCCGATATTGGTGCAACCGCCTTTAGAAAATGGCTACATTGGACCAATTTGCCTTACGTTCACCCAATATCGGGTGTGCCACCTTTAAGAATTGGCTACATTGGGCCACTTTGTACTGTGGGCTCCCATTATGGGCCGTGCCGGTTTTAAAAACTGTCTATATTGGACTACGTTTTCTGGTCTCATTCCAATATCTGCCAAACCGTTCTAAAAAACAGCCGACGATAGAGCACATTGTTCCTCGATATCCCGATATTGTTTCCGCCACGCTGAGGCTTGGCTATACTTAATTTCAAAATAATATTTAGTGTTATTATTCATATCAAAACAGGGATCGATGTTCGCATACTTTATTACAGGCGTACTAGAACCAATTCAATGAAATTTCTCTGAAAGCATTTTATTTGTTATTTGTTATTTAAGCAAGTTATTTGTTATTTTATTTGTTATTTGTTGTCCCTATAACCTTTTTATTCCACCATGAGCCGCAGGCCACAGCACGCGGCGGTACATATATATTAACGGAATGTTCAGAGCTGTTTTTGGAGAAACAGATGGCTGATCTCCACGATTTTCGCTGGAAAGCAGTAGCAGGGAGAGGTTATATATAATTAAATATGAAGTCAGGGATCCATATTTCTATATTTTATTGCGCGTATGCTAGAAGCCATCTCATGGAATTTCTGGAAAATTCCGTTGAGTCAAATTGCATTTTAACGCATTCATAGCATGGCTGTAGAAGCTAGAATTCGCTTTTGCCCGTCCACTCATATGCTGTACAACTGGTATTCCCGTGCACGCTAATATATAGACACTTCAGTTCCCGAGAACAGCGCGTAATTTGTCTTTACACTGAATTGCGAAGGAAGAGAATGTTAAAACAATATGACATTATTAAGGTCTGTTTTGCATAGTGGCGGCCAGTGAGGTGTTTTTGCATATAACAGCCTATTCCCCCGGACTTCATGAAATATAAAATGGGCTGCAACCTGACGCGCCTAGTGGAAGCAAAGCAGAGTATCTTAATCCCATATATTCTAACTAGTTTGGTTTGGTGTCTGAGGTTTAACGCCCCAAAGCGACTAAAGCTATGAGAGACGCCGTAGTCGAGGGCTTCAGAGATTTGGACCACCTCGGATTCCTAACCTACACTGACATTGCACAGCACACGGGCGCCTAGCTTTTAGCTTACATCTAAAAGCGGCCGCCGAGGGCAGGATTCAATCCCGTATCCTTGGGCAGAGTAGTAGAGCGCCCTACTACTGCACCACCTAGGAGGGGCGTTCTAACTAGTTTATGTTTCTGCTGTCGATGCGCGAACATAGAAAAAGGTGGTCACGTGAAAACGTCCGACAGCAGCTTGCTGTTCACGTATACTTGCTTGTGTTCGTAAAGCACCGCAGTGTACTGGTTGCGCACATTGGCTGTTTAATTGCTTTTAGCTCAGTTCACATCGCAATCATTTTTAATCATTGTTTTCGTAAACGATATTATAGCTTTAGAAGTAATCTTTCTGAAACAAAACTGGATCAAACGTACAGTTTCAATCCGAGAGCATCCAAATCTCAAGGTATCTGAGAAATTCTTCAACACACGGCAGTGAACAGTTGCGCTAACTCACATGTAAAGCATATCTTACAAGGTTAGGGATAGCGCTACGGTCTATGCAAACAAAATTTTCCGCATTCGTTAGTTTCTGAGTAGGTGGATTTGGATCATTTCATCCGCGTTTCGTTAGAGGGCAAACCGCTAGGCGCCAATGTACTGTGCGATGTCAGTGCACATCAAAGAACCTCAAATGGTCGGAATGATCGGTAGCCCTTCTATACGGTGTCTCTCATAGCCTGATCTGCTTCGTGATATTAAGCCCCATGAATCACATCCAACCATTTCTAAAAAAAAAAAAAACAATCCTTAAATATTTATTGTGCCGTAAAAAGATGATAAGGCTGTAATATGTACACAAAGGGTCGTAGCAGCAGATTGTTGCTAGAAAATTTGCTGATGCTTTAGCTTGATTAAATTTGGTGTGTAAGCGAAAGCTTCATTACTCATGGTTACGCGTGTAAAGCTCTTTACACATCGGTGCGCTTGCAACCCACCTCTTCATCCACTGCGGATCTGACAAGCGAGCGCACGCACCGCGGGTTTTCTCCGCTGCGGTAAGAACACGGCGCATGCGCACTGAGGTGTGTAGATGGCGATGACGTCACGCGCGCCGCATACCTGTGGCTTGTAGCAATCGGTTGTCATGGCAACGACGTATGCGCACTTGTGGCCACCGCCCGCTCCGGCGACCTTGGCTTTACATGGCGTAGTGAAGCTTTCGCTTCAATAATCGAGTGAGGTATAATGGAAGCACGACAATGAACACAGAGAATTAAAAAAATGAAAAAGGAAACGTTGGGAGGAAAACTGAACTCGGCCTATAAGAGTATGACACGACAGCGTTGCTGCTGTTTGCCGGCTATCTTGTGAGCCCTCGTTCGCGTCCATTCCCTTTGTTATCGCTTAATCAGTGGTCATTTGTTTGTGTCTCCATTATCCTAGTGTGCAGTGGTAGGATACAGTATTATGGGAGAGATCACCCGATATAGATATGAAGCCTCATTTTAGAGGGCAGTCGCTTCACTTTTCTGGAATTCCGCGACATTCAAGGATTCAAATCGTTTAGAGGCTATAGGTAATTCAAGCAAAGTGTTTTGCGCTAGCATTGAAACTGATGACGTAATCAATGATTACAACTAGAGCTCCTCCTCACAGCACTAAAGGCCTGAGGAGAAGCTCGGTGCCGACGTCATGGACGGTAATACTTCTTATGTTCCTTGGTTTCGCCCACTTCTTGCGGTGCCTTTTCTGACGCCGTCGAACATTTCTCGGGCTTTGCTTCCGTAAGCGTTGTTTTTAGTTCTTCAAACCAAGCGTTTCTATGCGGGAAATGTACTGGTACCGTCAATGACGTCATCATGCACCACCACCCGTCGCAGTGCGGTGCAGAGAAGCCTGATAAGAATCGCGGTTTTAATCGCTAATTGCATTACTGATTCAGTTGCTAGCGTCGAGATATTTGGCATGCTTAAACTGCAAGCCATAAGCATTCAACCTCTCGAAACTGATCGAAATTAAAATCGGTGCAGTTTTCCTTTAACCAAGCCGTACGAACGTTTTTGCCTGGCTTTGGGGCAGCATATCGAACTCGGAATCTAAAAGCACTGGAAGGCTAGATTCTGACGTCACCCTCCCATCCCACAATAGCTGCCTGAGTTGGCAGCTCCAGCTGATTCGCCATGGCCTGTGGTCTCGTGACGTCACAAAACCTGCCGACCAATCGGTTCCCGGTGATGCCACCTGCCAACTATCACCTGCCGGAGGCATGTCCGTGATTTTTCGCTCACGGCGCGGCAGAACTTTTGGAGAATCGAGCCTTTAAACCTATTGCGTTATTTTCTCTTCTTTTTTTGTCATTTGGACGAGATACGACGATTTGAATGGACGAAGATTGTAGGTACGTCGTGCGACCTGGTTTTGAGCTTGCATTTAAAATGAGGACGCAAATCTTCTCCTCAACCAGCTGGAAGAGTGTAGAGAAACTCGTTATGACATCTTTGCTGTCGGATCTTTTTGACTTCTCGCTACGCCCACATGCACTCGTGTGTCGTCCGATGCTGCGAAACAACTCCTCATGAGCTATACGTTCGATGGCGTTGGTTTTCTCTCTTCAAGTAACCTTTTCTTCGATAAAAACGTGGCACCGCTATATATGACGTCACCGCTGAGGTATCAGCTCGGTGCGGTACACTGTGGTCAAGTCTGAACGCGTACGTTACATTATTTGACGATTACATCGAAAATTAGTGATAGCACAAAAATACTTCACATTCTTTACCTGCAAGTTTCATATATTTATCCCCTCTAAGCAATGCGCAACATTTTCAGTCGCCCTTTGAAGTAACTACGGCGCCCAATACGAACTGCATTCGCTATTGTGCCACGTACGTTTTTTGTTTTTATTTTCCGCTTCATGCAGGAAAATCAGAGTTATTGTCAATTGCGAGCTCATTACTGCTGCGAGTGACGTAGCAAAAGAAAGTGCATGACACGACTAAGTAAAGCGAGCATTTCGTATTTGGCGCCGCAGTTAGTGCAGCACGTCACCAGTTAACATTGCGTTTCCACTGAGCTTCCTGTTCGTCTTCCAGCATCCTTGGTTACCAAGATGACTAAGTTCGATGAAGTCCAGAATGTTTTTTTTTTGTTTCACAGTGCAAAACCAATGGCGTCTTTTAAAGGAACAATAATAGGCTCTAGTAAAACAGAAAAGGCAAAAGATCTAGAAATCGGTCCCGGTGGTGTAATTTGATTTTCTTCGGTTTTGAAGATGAGCAAGAACCGTACGTGAAATCTGAAAACTTTCTTCGAGCCTTTTGCAGTTCTACACTGGAAATCAACCGGGTAGAAATTGAGAGGGCGCACAGAATTGGAAAGTTTGCATCTGGGAAATGTCCAATTATTGCAACATTTTCTACATTTCAAGGTAAACAGGCAGTTCTCACTAATGTTAAAAACAAAAACAAAAAAGACTGAAAGATTTAGAGCTAGATATCGCCCTTTCTGTAGACTTCTCTAAAAATTTCAGAAAACAAAGAAAGGCATTATGGGACTACGCTAAGCTGCACCGTCAAGAGAATGAGAAAGTTGCTCTCAGATATGATATATTGTTCATAAATAAAGTTAGGTACACAATAGATGACCAAACCGATCAGGTTGTTCGGGCTCGCTGACAAAAATAAAATATTTCTCAAGAATATTTGTTTTTTCTTGTAATAAATGCAAGAAGCATAAATAACAAGGCAAATCAGTTTTGCAACCCAAAATGATATGGCCAAGCCTTCGGTAGTTCTTGGAACAGAATCTTGGATTCACAGAGGAATAAGGGATAGGGAGGTGCTTTTGGAAAACTACACTTGTTACAGTAAAGACCATGACGGTCATAGGGACCGGGCTCCCGTTTTATGGCGCCACCGTCGCCTCGGCGGAAAAGCGCCGCCCGCGGCGGAGTGCCGCGGCAGCTGAGCGGCGCAGTCGTTTCCGTTCTGCGACGAGTTTTCGAGCATGTCCGTACCCATCGTTTTGCCGTGTGGCTTTGAGAGATTTGAGCTGCTTTGAGTAACCGCAAGTAATATTTTTCGACCGGGAAATCTTGAAAAAGGAAAGGGCCGTCCTCGGCAGGGTGTGTGTGTGTGTGTTTAAACCACCTGGCGCATGGTATTTCTGTTATATACTCGAAAATGCCACGCGCGTGATTTCACCATGCGCTTAGGAACACCTTCGTTAGGCGCTTGTAAAGACGACTTCGAAGACGGGAATTGCGCCTGCACTGCGCGTTCATTTTATATTAGGTCTAGTCGAAACCCGCTTGAAGATCAAATACCGCCGACCCGTGTAGCGGTAGCGCCGTAGTAGTGGTAGTTGCAATGGTCAGCGTTCATGTAAAATGAAAAGGATGCTGCGCCTGTCTTTTTTGGTAATAGCTAGGCTCAAACGATTCAGAGTAGAATAATAGCAAATGACATTCCAGTTTCAACCTTGCAACGAGAGCTGGAAAAGGAGAAAAATAAACAAGCAAGACAAAAGTAGGATCCTATTTATGGTTGGAAAAGCTAAGGCACAATTACGCTACAATAGCTCACTGAACCCGGCCTTGAGACTATCAAACTTAATGAAAATATGACCCAAATGAGTAATACCACCTTAGCATCATTTTTACATATACGACAATGCTCTTGTTGAACACGTCGGAGCTGCTTTATATAATTGACTTATAAAATATTATACTATAAATATCTTTCTCTCGACATGCTACAGGAGGCTGTGAAAAAAAAAAAAATAAATTTCCTGCTATCAGCGGCCCTATTTTTCCGGACGCCTGCTATGATAGAGAGATCTTGGTAGTATTTGGCTTTTGCATAATCAGGCGTTCTCTCAGCGCAGGAAGTTAAATGCCATTGACCGCAATTGCCTTGAGCATTTGAAGGCAATAGTCCAATACTGTCAAACTATTAAAACAATCGAAAAAAAACACACACAGTGTGATGTGTTGTAAGATAAGCCACCAATAACTAAGAGAGCGTTCTATTGTTAAATGAATCCCTCTGATGGCTCGTTGGCGTACCACGAATTTGTGGGGCCGATACCTGACCTCGATACCTGATGAGTGTGAGGGGACACAACCATGTATGTAGTTTTCTGTTTGCACGTAAAGAAATCCGGATAACTGAAAACCATTTCTTTTACAACTTGGTCACTGCAGCTTGCCGGTCCACCGCTAAATCTGTTTACATTGGCCATAGAAGCAATTTCTGAGAGAGGTAAAGCGGTCTTGTCCTACGCCACAATCAGGAAATTTCACGTTTACTAAAACGTCAATGAGAAACACATGTAGTTAGGCCGGCCAGGAAATGGGCGCTGCTGAGAAAATACGTAAACCCGTGTCAGGTGCAACGTGAATGCGAAAAACAAAACAAAAACCAAAATTGCCTACACGGCCTTCGAAAGTAAAAAAAAAAAAAAAAATACTACGTTTATGTTCGTCTCCAGAAATTTATTTTTTTCTTGTTCGACTTTTATATGAAGCCGATAGCAGATTTTGTGACCATGTGGTATTGACTGAGATGTGAAATAAGTGATTTTATTAGGAGAAATGGACATGCCGCAAACAAATGTTAACAAATTCGAAGAGTATCAACGCAGAGTTCTCAACACATTTTCATTGGTTGATAAACGAAGAGAGGAAAAAGGACAAGATCACGGTAATACGAATTGTTCATGTCTCCTATCTGCTCTTTCTGTTAAGAGAAAAAAGTAAATTATCTATAACTATGTCAGCGAAAGTAGCTGCACAAACATTGTCTCTGCCCATCACTGAAGATCGTAACGCAGCCCGAACGACGATGGTGGAGCTGCCTTTTCTTTTTCCGTGTTGGGGTTTTCTTGTACACAGGCGGGGAAATGCTAGCGTTGTAACTTAAGCTGTTGGGTTACTTCGATTTCCAATTGTCAATAAAGTGACTACAGATGAAGGAGTGCGGCTTCGACTCCGAGACTCTCGTGCCGTCACACCTGGGGAACAGAAGGCACAGAGCATCCGGTAGCAACCGGAATTTAAAACATTCGGCACTTTCCATGACCACACAGTAACCAAATACGTAGAATCGTGCTTCTGCCTTTCAAAGAACCATGCTTAGGTCACCGGCCACTCATGGTTGTGTGGAAACCCGCAAAAATGAATCGACTTAAAAGCGTCCCACGAGTTCGCGTAGCTGCCAGTGCAGCCAACAACGCACCACGTTTCGCCAGCCTTGTTTGGCCAGACTTCGTTTCACTGAACATATTCACACAACTAGCCCAACTTTCTGCTCTCTTGAGGATATATTCACGCAGAACATCATCTAAACCTTAGGATTTCCAATTTACACACAAACCAACGACAAACAGCACGCTCCAATGTGCTGACAATGCGTCGGCTGGGGTCGGCGCATGCCAGCGATTGAGCGATGCGCAGAGAGGTGGCGCCACCCATTTAGCTGTCCGGTCCGTTCTTATTTTAGTCGGTAAGTCAGTGACTTACCGACTTACTAAGTCACTGACTATCAGAGGCACTAAATATAAATGACTTATGGAACCTATTCGTTGATAAAATGAGGAACCTACGGGATCAATACATTTCGTCCTGGACGCTAACACCACGGCGCCGCAGAAGTAAGCCCTGGTTCAACAGAAAGATGCGTGTTGTAGTCAATTAAAGAAAACAAGCTTGTGCAATTTTCAAAAAGAACCCGTCTCAGATGCGTAAAGATAATCTTCAGCAGTTCACAAACGAAATGAAAACGGTGGTGAAAGAAGCCAAATATGTATTCTTCAGTTCTTTCCACGCACGCATACAGAAATGCCTGAAGATGTTATGGTAGTTTTTTAAGCGAAATGGAAAGATGATATATCTATCCCGCTGATTGAGCATGATGGTACTGAAGTTTGCGATAATCTCGATAAAGGAAACTTTCAGTGCCTTCTTTAGTTCTGGGGTTTTGACCCACATTGGTTCCAATGACGCCGCATGGCTTGGTGCATTCTGCATTGAGCCAATGAATGACATTCTTTTTAACCATCGTGAAATTCTTATACTGCTAAAAGGACTGAAAACTAAAAGAGCCACTGGACCTGATGAATTGTCAAACACGTTGCGTTGCTTTCCTCTTGTGCAAGCTCTCTGACGAAATATCTTAATCTTAATTTTCCAAGATCACTTGAAGACAGTTATTTGTGCCATTCATGAATCGGGGACACGCCATCTGGTCTCAAATTATCGCCCAGTGTCCTTCACACGTACCACATGAAAGTTTTTTAGCATGTACTTTTTTTTTTATTCGAAGGGTGGCCATGTGGCATAGAATGAGGCTGTCTTTTAACTTAAAGGAAGTCATGCAGTCGATTTTCTTCAAGGAACCGGAGCAAGCTCCGGCTCTTAATACTGTCCATTAGGCATAAGTGTAAATGTTCCTCCTTTGTAGTGGACAGTCCAACTTTTGTAGTCGTCTTATTCTTGACGGCTGCATTCCTGGGCATAGCCATAAAAGGTGGCGGACATCCACCTCGGCAGCTGGCCTTGGACACTTAAGGCATGTGCTCTGCACTGCATCCTCTTCAGAGCCCATCAGCACCTCACCGACGAAGTAAGGGCCGCCCAAGCCCTAATCCATGTAAGGGACACCTCCTCCATTCTCGTTAGGTTATGAGGGAGGGGGTAAGTGCACGGGGGAATAAGGGCACGTACACTTGTCTTTACCACATATACCAAGATTGGGAAAGCGGAGCGAGGTTCAAATGGGAGGCTTGTGGGTGAGGCATTCGTGTTAGGGGCTTGGTGTGTAAGCGTATCTGTTTTTTTTTTATTATCTATGTTATTACTGACTTCTTGTATCCAATGTACCTGAACGCGTTTTGTTGTTTTATTATTTAAAACATGTATCTCCTGGGAAACGCTTAGTGTTTCTTACCAATACTGTGCATCCCCTTAACAAGTTTTCCCTCATCAATAATAACGAACATGGGTTTCCTAGTGGATTTTCATGCGTCACACAGTTAACCGGACCCGTACACTATGTTGCTTGTTCTTTAGATAAAGGGCTTTCTGTTGATTGTGCGTTTCTCGATTTCATGAAAGCTTTTGACGTTGTACCACATAATTTGATATTAGAAAAATTAACATTGTATAAAAGTAACAATAAAGTGATAGCATGGATCAAAGTGTACCTTCATTTAAGAAAACAAAAGGTGGTAGTTAGTTGTGAAACCGCGGAAGAAGTTGCGGTCACCTCAGGTGTCCCGCAAGGGTCAGTTTTGGGACCAATTTGGTTTGTAATTTTTATAGAGGACATTTTCGCTGGTATACAGTCAACACTAAGGCTATTCGCTGATGATTGTGTTTCGTACCGAACTGTTAGTAATCCTGATAACCGCGACGCTCTGCAGTGTGACCTTGACAAAATCGCTGACTGGTGTGATAAATAAGGCATGAAAATTAATAACCGCCAAAGTATCCATATGTGTTTTACTCAAAAGGTCGCCTTGCAATTTTGTTTATAGTAATAATTCAGTACATTTGTTGTCTGTCTCTGACTACAAATATCTTGGTGTTTAAAACTGCGAAAGCAGATAGTGTTTTAGGTTTCCTACGCAGGAATGCCAAGTGTTTTCCTTTAAAAATTAAAGAGTTGTTATACACAACGAATGTATGGCCTATGCTAGAGTACGCGTGTACAGTATGAGAGCCTAAAGCTAAAAATGATATTGATAAATTAGATAAGGTCCAAAACCTAGCTGTTCGTTTCGTTTTAAATAATTACAGCCTGAATTTCAGTGTACCAGCCACGCAGAAATCGTTAGGATGGGTTTCACTACAGAAACGTAGATACATACTTAGGCTGAAATTGTTCTATAACATATTTCATTCTAAAACAGGTATTGACTGTGACAGTTATTTCTTGCCCCCAGACTAAATATCAGCAAGAAGGGACATCACTTACAAAGTAAAAGAAATAAAATGCAGAACAGACGTGATAAAATGACATTTTTTGTTTCTAAAACAATAGATGAATGGAATAAGCTGCCCCAAGAAGTCGTTTCATCAAAACCTAATGAAATTCTTGCCGCACTGTTGTAGTACGTGTACTTGTGTTTGCTTGTACGAAATTATGCTGCATTATACTTTCTGTGTTATGTCTTTTTTCCTGCCAGCATGTACCACAGTTTTTATTGTAATTTTCTTCCCCCTCCCCCTCACTGTAATGCCAAAAGGCGCTGTGAGTAATGTGATAGATAAAAAAAAAAATAACCTCGCTCAGCTTCGGTTTTCTGCGAAGAAAACTCACGGATTGCCTCGTGTCAGGCTCATATAGTTCCCATTTGAACCCTGTATTTCTTGGGCTTTTCTCATCGAATATATGGGGTTCAGCATGCTTCTACCAAGTAAAATTGATCACACATGAGGTCAGACCGCCATCCCCTCCTCCCCCTCCCCTTCCAGCCATCAATCCACCCCTGGACAGTGGGCGTACGAAAGACTACGCACACTCGATCCCGTATATATCAAACCCGGATATATCGAGCCCAGATATACAGAATTATTGCGTATATCGAACTCTCCGAATATTCCCTTGAAAGCCCTCTGCAAAGGTATATGAGTGGAGTTCGCTTTTATCGAACTCCCATACAGGGGACCGTCCGATATATCGAACTGCTTGTCGTGCAGCTGAAAAGGACGCTTCTAATGTAGCTTTATGATCCCTTGACAAAGCTAACACTGTAAAACCACTTGAGACGAGGTTAACGTCGAGTTCGATTGAATAGGCCCTACGGTCTGGCGGTTTGTTTTCAATGCCACATTTCTGTCATGCGAAGAAGCCGAATTTTGGCGCACAGGTTGTGTGGTGAAGCCAGCCGAAATGACCGAAAGTTAGCGACGGCTCTCGCGTGGCCTGCTTCGCTGCTGAAGAAGACGGAGGAATCACGAGTATCCTATTTTCACTGTATTTTAGTGTTTATTGTGTGCAAGTAACAAAATCATACCTCTTATGTTCAACGGCGGCTTTTCCCAATGCACTATCCTCAGCAGCTTTGATGACAACAGTGCCCGTGCCACGCGGCGCGACATGTGAAGGTGCGAGCAGCATGGAACCCCGACTCTCCGATGTGTTGCTACCAAATATTTGGAGCACGCGCTCGCGCCCAGGGCGCGGCACCTGGAGGTGCAGCCAGCACGCCCCACTTTTAGACGCCTGACGAGAGGCGACGCTCGGCCTGAAGGTGCGTGCACATGTGCCTGGAGGCGGTGTACTGCCAGTATGCCGACGCGCAGCATATCTCTGCAGGAAGCACGCCGCTAGCGTGGGTACACCGTATTCACTCTTCTGGGTCACACTGAAGCTGATCTGACGACATTTTTTGTATATCGAATTACCGGTATACCGAACTATTCGCGATCTCCTTCGTGTTTGATATATCCGGGATCGAGTGTAGCAGAGATGAGATTACAGAAACTAGATATTTATTGGAATGAGATGATAAAAAAAGTTTATACCAGACTAAATTGTCATGAAAATTATGCTTAGCGCATGAAACCCTTCTTGGTGTAATAACATTTTACTCACTCATATCGCAGGTGTTTATTGGATAGTGCGTCCATGTGAAACGCTTACTATCGGTTGCCAGCGTTCTTAGCGTGTTTTAACGCGCTAACGTTAAAGGCCCGTTCGCCTAATATCCGGTGTCGGCGTCAGAGGCCGTTCGCCAGCGTCAGCGTTGTGAGCGGAAACTCACGAGCATGTCGCTGGGCAGCTGACATGACCGAGCATAACTGGACGTAGGGTTGCCTCATATTACGTTTGGCAGGAGCTGCCAACTCGGGCCTTTCTTTTCATACAGGGAGGGGGATATCAGAAAGAGAGAGAGAAACCCTATAATAGAAAACAGAGAATTTCAGTTTCACCTCCGAGGTGTGCGGATGTGTTCTCGCTCCCCTCCCACGATATCGTCGCGCCTCGCCCCATCGCACCAGATTCGCTGCCGCCGAGCACCTTCGCCTGCGCTCACTACCATCCGTAGCGGCAGGCGTACGTCCTCGGTCGTCACGCGCTCCCCAGCGCCGGCGAGTTCTACTAGGCAGCCCTCCCAGCAGTCGGCCGCGTCAGCGGCCACTGGCTACCTCTCCTAGAGGCCTAGCTCGGCGGGCCACTTCTGCGGCCGCGGCGCCCTACTCCTCGAAGAAGGATTTCCTCTGGGCCGCCGTCGTTTGCTGCGGCGGCGACCC